>CM059780.1:2759889-2964889 GCA_030435695.1 Brachymystax lenok tsinlingensis
ATTAACTTAATGTACCCACCCTGCACCTGACAGCAGAGGAGGCTGGTTTGAGGAGTTGTAGGAAGATGGGCTGGAATGGAATAAATGGAATTGAAGACCCAGCAAACATATGATAACCGTTCCATCCCAGCCAATGGGATGAGCCCGTCCTCCTATAGCTCCCCCACTAGCCTCCTCTGCCCGACAGTAACAGGATGATTTCATGGAATCTCTATTCTAACAGGAAGACATTTGAGGCCTAGGTCTCTTTTCCAAATGTGCCCTGTATAATGCAATATAAATATACACATTTTACACCTAAAAAAATGATACACAGTACCAGTCAAAAGTTTGGACACAACTACTCATTCCAGGGTTTTTCTTTATTTTTACTATTTTCTACATTGTCGAATAATAGTGAAGACATCAAAACTATGAAATAACACATATTTCACATATTTGACTTGATGACAGCTTTGCACACTCTTGGCATTCTCTCAACCAGATACATGAACTAGTCACCTGGAATGCATTTCAATTAACAGGTGTGCCTTGTTAAAAGTGCATTTTTGGAATTTCTTTGGTTCAAACGCATTAAGAAGGAATCAGTTGTGTTGTGACAAGGTAGGGGGGGCTTACAGAAGATAGCCCTATTTGGTAAAAGATCAAGTCCATATTTTGGCAAGAACAGCTCAAATAAGCAAAGAGAAACAACAGTCCGTCATTACTTTAAGACATGAAGGTCAGTCAATCCGGAAAATGTCAAGAACTTTGAAAGTTTCTTTAATTGCAGTCGGCAAAAACCATCAAGCGCTATGATGAAACTGGCTCTCATGAGGACCACCACAGGAAAGGAAGACCCAGAGTTACCTTTGCTGCAGAGGATACGTTCATTAGAGTTACCAGCCTCAGAAATTGCAGCCCAAATAAATGCTTCACAGAGTTCAAGTAACAGACACATCTCAACATCAACTGTTCAGAGGAGACTGCGTGAATCAGGCCTTCATGGTCAAATTGCTGCAACGAAACCACTACTAAAGGACATCAATAAGAAGAAGAGACTTGCTTGGGCCAAGAAACACAAGGATTGTTCTGGCTGATCTCTGCTCTACTGCCACACAACCCTCTATTGTTCTGGCTGATCTCTGCTCTACTACCCCTCTAGAGATTGATGGAAAAGCATTCCAGGTGAAGCTGGTTGAGAAAATGCCAAGAGTGTGCAAAGCTGTCATCAAGGCAAAGGGTGGCTACATTGAAGAATCTCAAATATAATATATATTTTGATTTGTTTAACACTTTGTTGGTTACTACATGATTCCATGTGTGTTATTTCATAGTTTTGATGTCTTCACTATTATCCTACAATGTAGAAAATAGTAAAAATAAAGAAAAACCCTTGAATGAGTAGATGTGTCCAAACGTTTGACTGGTACTTTATATAAACTCAGCAAAAAAAGAAACATCCCTTTTTCAGGAACCTGTCTTTCAAAGATAAATCGTAAAAATTCAAATAACTTCACAGATCTTCATTGTAAAGGGTTTAAACACTGTTTCCCATGCTTGTTCAATGAACCTTAAACAATTAATGAACATGCACCTGTGGAATGGTTGTTAAGACACTAAGAGCTTACAGACGGTAGGCAATTAAGGTCACAGTTATGAAAACTTCGGACACTAAAGAGGCCTTTCTACTAACTCTGAAAAACACCAAAAGAAAGATGCCCAGGGTCCCTGCTCATCTGCGTGAATGTGCCTTAGGCATGCTGCAAGGAGGCATGAGGACTGCAGATGTGGCCAGGGCAATAAATTGCAATGTCCATACTGTGAGATGCGTAAGACAGTGCTACAGGGAGACAGGACGGACAGCTGATCGTCCTCGCAGTGGCAGACCACATGTAACAACACCTGCACAGGATCGATAAATCCGAACATCACACCTGCAGGACAGGTACAGGATGGTAACAACAACTGCCCGAGTTACACCAGGAACGCACAATCCCTCCATCAGTGCTCAGACTGTCCGCAATAGGCTGAGAGAGGCTGGACTGAGGGCTTGTGGGCTTTTTGTAAGGCAGGTCCTCACCAGACATCACCGGCAACAACGTCGCCTATGGGCACAAACACACCGTCGCTGGACCAGACAGGACTGGCAAAAAGTGCTCTTCACTGACGAGTCGTGGTTTTGTCTCACCAGGGGTGATGGTCGGATTCGCGTTTATCGTCGAAGGAATGAGCGTTACACAGAGGCCTATACTCTGGAGCGGGATCGATTTGGAGGTGGAGGGTCCGTCATGGTCTGGGGCGGTGTGTCACAGCATCATCGGACTGAGCTTGTTGTCATTGCAGGCAATCTCAACGCTGTGCGTTACAGGGAAGACATCCTCCTCCCTCATGTGGTACCCTTCCTGCAGACTCATCCTGACATGACCCTCCAGCATGACAATAACACCAGCCATACTGCTCGTTCTGTGCGCGATTTTCTGCAAGACAGGAATGTCAGTGTTCTGCCATGGCCAGCGAAGAGCCCGGATCTCAATCCCATTGAGCACGTCTGGGACCTGTTGGATGGTGAGGGCTAGGGCCATTCCCCCCAGTAATGTCCGGGAACTTGCAGTTGCCTTGGTCGAAGAGCGGAGTAACATCTCACAGCAAGAACTGGCAAATCTGCTGCAGTCCATGAGGTGGAGATGCACTGTAGTACTTAATGCAACTGGTGGCCACACCAGATACTGACTGTTACTTTTGATTTTGACCCCCCCTTTGTTCAGGGACACATTTCTGTTAGTCACATGTCTGTGGAACTTGTTCAGTTTATGTCTCAGTTGTTGAATCTTATGTTCATACAAATATTTACACATTAAGTTTGATGAAAATAAACGCAGTTTCTTTTTTTGCTGAGTTTATAATAAAGTCATGGGAAGCACAAACAAAACGTGTGTGCAATACTTCTGAGATACACTATACTGGGCTTTCAGGGACTAACCGTTTGGTTGTGTTTATCCTCCTGTAGGAACCCCCATCAACAAGAAGCCCGTGCTGGGCTACAGGAACCTGGACCTCTTCAAGCTCTACAGACTGGTGCACAAACTGGGAGGCTTCCATGATGTGAGTACCACACACATGACGTTCATCGGTCTCCCACATCTTAACCCTCACTTCTAATTGGACCCTGTGATGTAGTTCCCTGTGATGTAGTTCCCTGTGATGTATTGATGTGATGTAGTTCCCTGTGATGTAGTTCCCTGTGATGTATTGATGTGATGTAGTTCCCTGTGATTTATTGATGTGAGGTAGTTCCCTGTGATGTATTGATGTGATGTAGTTCCCTGTGATGTATTGATGTGCTGTAGTTCCCTGTGATGTATTGATGTGATGTGTTGATGTGCTGTAGTTCCCTGTGATGTAGTTCCCTGTGATGTATTGATGTGATGTGTTGATGTGCTGTAGTTCCCTGTGATGTTATGATGTGCTGTAGTTCCCTGTGATGTATTGATGTGATGTGTTGATGTGCTGTAGTTCCCTGTGATGTATTGATGTGCTGTAGTTCCCAGTGATGTGTGGATGTGATGTAGTTCCCTGGGATGTATTGATGTGCTGTAGTTCCCTGCGATGTATTGATGTGATGTAGTTCCCTGCGATGTATTGATGTGCTGTAGTTCCATTTAGATTTCACCAGCCCTTGTTTTTATTTAATCTTCTAGTCTTTCACTCTGACAAACATTTATCTCTTCTTCCCTGTTCCACTCTGTGTCCTGTCCTCTCGTGTCTGGAGCAGATTGAGAGTGGGTCCGTATGGAAGACTGTCTACCAAGCTCTGGGAATCCCTGTTCTCAACTCTGCCGCCGGCTACAATGTCAAATGTGCTTACCGCAAGTACGTAGTGAGAAACCATTGATTATCTATTTACCACTGATAATGTACCTTTTAGGGGGACCTGTATTGTTGTTATGGTGTGGTAATTCTCCTCAGGTACCTGCATTGTTGTTATGGTGTGGTAATTCTCCTGGGGTACCTGTATTGTAGTTATGGTGTGGTAATTCCCCTCGGGTACCTGTATTGTTGTTATGGTGTGGTAATTTTCCTCAGGTACCTGTATTGTTGTTATGGTGTGGTAATTCTCCTCAGGTACCTGTATTGTTGTTATGGTGTGGTAATTCTCCTCAGATACCTGTATTGTTGTTATGGTGTGGTAATTCTCCTCAGGTACCTGTATTGTTGTTATGGTGTGGTAATTCTCCTCAGGTACCTGTATGGGTTTGAGGAGTACTGCACCTCTTGCGCCATCACTTTCCGCATGGACCTTCCCTTGAAACAGCCCAAGGCGGAGGGGGGCAAGGCTGAGGGGGAGACGGAGGGGCCGGGGGGAGACAATACCGTCCCCCCTGTAGCCTCTTTGAGCTCAGCAGAGGAGCCGAAACGGAAAGCCTGCCACTCTGAGAGAGAGAACCTGTGCTGCTCAGAGACCAGCAACACTCAGCCTATCGTCTGCAAGGTACTGGACTCTCTTCCTCTCTCGCACTGTCAGTATAAGCACCCAGCCAAGTTCCCAACAACGTCAGGATCATCTTTAGCATCAGGATCATCTTTAGCATCTTTAGCATCAGGATCATCTTTAGCATCAGGATCATCTTTAGCATCTTTAGCATCAGGATCATCTTTAGCATCAGGATCATCTTTAGCATCTTTAGCATCAGGATCATCTTTAGCATCAGGATCATCTTTAGCATCAGGATCATCTTTAGCATCTTTAGCATCAGGATCATCTTTAGCATCTTTAGCATCAGGATCATCTTTAGCAAAAGGATCATGTTTGGCATCAAGGTCATTGTTCGTACAATGGACTTTAGATATAGGACATGATATAGTAAAATTGTTGATAAACAGGATTATGATGTAGTAAAATGATTGATAAACAGGATTATGAGGTAGTAAAATGATTGATAAACAGGATTATGAGGTAGTAAAATGATTGATAAACAGGATTATGATGTAGTAAAATGATTGATAAACAGGATTATGAGGTAGTAAAATGATTGATAAACAGGATTATTGAGGTAGTAAAATTATTGATAAACATGATTATGATGCAGTAAAATTATTGATAGACAGGATTATGATGCAGTAAAATGATTGATAAACAGGATAATGAGGTAGTAAAATGATTGATAAACAGGATAATGAGGTAGTAAAATGATTGATAAACAGGATTATGAGGGAGTAAAATGATTGATAAACAGGATTATGATGTATTAAAATGATTGATAAACAGGATTATGATCCAGTACAATGACTGATAAACAGGATAATGAGGTAGTAAAATGATTGATAAACACGATTATGAGGTAGTAAAATGATTGATAAACAGGATTATTATGTATTAAAATGATTGATAAACAGTATTATGATCCAGTAAAATGATTGATAAACAGAATTAGGAGGTAGTAAAATGACTGATAAACAGGATAATGAGGTAGTAAAATGATTGATAAACACGATTATGAGGTAGTAAAATAATTGATAAACAGGATTATTATGTATTAAAATGATTGATAAACAGTATTATGATCCAGTAAAATGATTGATAAACAGAATTAGGAGGTAGTAAAATGATTGATAAACAGGATTACGAGGTAGTAAAATGATTGATAAACAGGATTATGATGCAGTAAAAACATTGATAAACAGGATATGAGGTAGTAAAATGATTGATTAACAGGATTATGAGGTAGAAAAGTGATTGATAAACAGTATTATGAGGTAGTAAAATGATTGATAAACAGGATTATGAGGTAGTAAAATGATTGATGAACACGATTATGAGGTAGTAAAATGATTGATAAACAGGTTTGTGATGTATTAAAATGATTGATAAACAGGATTATGATCCAGTAAAATGATTGATGAACAGGATTATGATGTAGTAAAATGATTGATAAACAGGATAATGAGGTAGTAAAATGATTGATAAACACGATTATGAGGTAGAAAAATGATTGATAAACAGGATTATGATGTAGTAAAATGATTGATAAACAGGATAATGAGGTAGTAAAATGATTGATAAACAGGATTATGAGGTAGTAAAATGATTGATAAACAGGATTATGAGGGAGTAAAATGATTGATAAACAGGATTATGATGTATTAAAATGATTGATAAACAGGATTATGATCCAGTACAATGACTGATAAACAGGATAATGAGGTAGTAAAATGATTGATAAACACGATTATGAGGTAGTAAAATAATTGATAAACAGGATTATTATGTATTAAAATGATTGATAAACAGTATTATGATCCAGTAAAATGATTGATAAACAGAATTAGGAGGTAGTAAAATGATTGATAAACAGGATTACGAGGTAGTAAAATGATTGATAAACAGGATTATGATGCAGTAAAAACATTGATAAACAGGATATGAGGTAGTAAAATGATTGATTAACAGGATTATGAGGTAGTAAAATGATTGATGAACACGATTATGAGGTAGTAAAATGATTGATAAACAGGTTTGTGATGTATTAAAATGATTGATAAACAGGATTATGATCCAGTAAAATGATTGATGAACAGGATTATGATGTAGTAAAATGATTGATAAACAGGATAATGAGGTAGTAAAATGATTGATAAACACGATTATGAGGTAGTAAAATGATTGATAAACAGGATTATGAGGGAGTAAAATGATTGATGAACAGGATTATGATGTAGTAAAATGATTGATAAACAGGATAATGAGGTAGTAAAATGATTGATAAACAGGATTATGAAGTAGTAAAATGATTGATAAACAGGATTATGAGGGAGTAAAATGATTGATAAACAGGATTATGATGTATTAAAATGATTGATAAACAGGATTATGATCCAGTAAAATGATTGATAAACAGGATAATGAGGTAGTAAAATGATTGATAAACAGGATTATGAGGTAGTAAAATGATTGATAAACAGGATTATGAGGTAGTAAAATGATTGATAAACAGGATAATGAGGTAGTAAAATGATTGATAAACAGGATTATGATGTAGTAAAATGATTGATAAACAGGATTATGAGGTAGTAAAATGATTGATGAACAGGATTATGAGGTAGTAAAATGATTGATAAACAGGATAATGAGGTAGTAAAATGATTGATAAACAGGATTATGAGGTAGTAAAATGATTGATAAACAGGATAATGTGGTAGTAAAATGATTGATAAACAGGATAATGTGGTAGTAAAATGATTGATAAACAGGATTATGATGTAGTAAAATGATTGATAAACAGGATTATGATGTATTTAAATGATTGATAAACAGGATTATGATGTAGTAAAATGATTGATAAACAGGATTATGAGGTAGTAAAATGATTGATAAACAGGATTATGAGGTAGTAAAATTATTGATAAACAGGATAATGTGGTAGTAAAATGATTGATAAACAGGATAATGTGGTAGTAAAATGATTGATAAACTGAATATGAAGTAAGGACATCATATCCCTCCCCACAGGTGGAGGAGACAGAGCTCACCCGGAACAAACCAGAGCTGGAACCTCTGAAGGCTGAGCAGCAGAAGGCTGAGAGAGAAGGTGATGATGATGATGATGATGATGATGAGGAAGGAGACGACCATCACAAGCACGGCTCTGATGATGAAGACGGCCCTTCGTTTGCTCGCCTCAGAGAGGAGGGAGTGAAGCTGGAGCCTTACGATGAGGAGCAGGAGGCTGGGAAGGAGGAGGACATCTCTGGCTCTGGGTAGGTGGTTCTCTCCCCCTGGGGCTGGGGCAGTAGACTGTGCTGTTGATGGGTGGGGAGGTTGCACAATTACGGAAACTTTCCTGAAATCACCAGGAAATCCTGTTTTGGAGGAAGGGAATCTTCAGACCAGCATTTCTGGAAAAGCTTATTTAGGGAAAGTTTCTGGAATAGTTTCTGGAATTTTGCAACCCTAGTGATGATATCAAAAGGATCTCTATATGTTGAAGTCTTCAGCTGACAGGGTATGATGTCCAAGGGGTTCTGAATAAATACTAGACCCATCTGATATCATTCAGTAATGTATTCATTAACTAAACTTCCAATTATCCTAGAACATTATCAGTAGTAGAAGAGAGGCCCTAGAACAAGCAGGGAACGTGTGGTGCACACAAAGAATATGCCGGTACTCAGTATCTATTGCAAAAATAGCATTTTCCATTTGAAATATATATTTTCCACTCTTGATACTTACGTTGCCTAAACGTAATGACATGATACTATAGGTCAAAGTCACCATTATTAGTCAGTTGTACAACCGAATGCCTTCAACCAAAATGTGTCTTCCGCATTTAACCCAACCCCTCTGAATCAGAGAGGTGCCCCGGGGGGCTGCCTTAATCGACATCCACGTCTTGGCGCCTGGGAACAGTGGGTTATCTGCCTTGTTCAGGGGCAGAACGACAGATTTTTTTCCCTTGACAGCTCGGGGATTCGAACTTGCAACCCTTCGGTTACAAGTCCAAAGCTCTAACCACTAGGCTACCTGCCGCCCCTAACCACTAGGCTACCTGCCTACCCTAACCACTAGGCTACCTGCCCGCACCACTAGGCATTCCCTGTCAGCTAAAGAGTTACGGCTGTGAGTCTGTGAGCTAGCTTCATTAGGTAGTTGACCCTCTTTAACTACTGTTAACCTGCTGTAGGCCGGCAGCTTCCCTCCTGGACCCTGGCTGAGCTCTACTCTACTGCCCCTCTACCCTCTATTGTTCTAGCTGAGCTCTACTGCCCCTCTACCCTCTATTGTTCTGGCTGAGCTCTACTCTACTACCCCTCTACCCTCTATTGTTCTGGCTGAGCTCTACTATCCCTCTATTGTTCTGGCTGAGCTCTACTATCCCTCTATTGTTCTGGCTGAGCTCTACTATCCCTCTATTGTTCTGGCTGAGCTCTACTGCCCCTCTATTGTTCTGGCTGAGCTCTACTCTACTGCCCCTCTACCCTCTATTGTTCTAACTGAGCTCTACTCTACTGCCCCTCTACCCTCTATTGTTCTATCTGAGCTCTACTCTACTGCCCCTCTATTGTTCTGGCTGAGCTCTACTCTACTGCCTCTCTATTGTTCTGGCTGAGCTCTACTCTACTGCCCCTCTATTGTTCTGGCTGAGCTCTACTGCCCCTCTACCCTCTATTGTTCTGGCTGAGCTCTACTCTACTGCCCCTCTACCCTCTATTGTTCTGGCTGAGCTCTACTCTACTGCCCCTCTATTGTTCTGGCTGAGCTCTGCCCCTCTATTGTTCTGGCTGAGCTCACTCTACTGCCCCTCTACCCTCTATTGTTCTGGCTGAGCTCTACTCTACTGCCCCTCTACCCTCTATTGTTCTGGCTGAGCTCTACTCTACTGCCCCTCTACCCTCTATTGTTCTGGCTGAGCTCTACTCTACTGCCCCTCTAACCTCTATTGTTCTGGCTGAGCTCTACTCTACTGCCCCTCTACCCTCTATTGTTCTGGCTGAGCTCTACTCTACTGCCCCTCTACCCTCTATTGTTCTGGCTGAGCTCTACTCTACTGCCCCTCTACCCTCTATTGTTCTGGCTGAGCTCTACTCTACTGCCACTCTACCCTCTATTGTTCTGGCTGAGCTCTACTCTACTACCCCTCTACCCTCTATTGTTCTGGCTGAGCTCTACTCTACTACCCCTCTACCCTCTATTGTTCTATCTGAGCTCTACTCTACTGCCCCTCTATTGTTCTGGCTGAGCTCTACTCTACTGCCCCTCTATTGTTCTGGCTGAGCTCTACTCTACTGCCCCTCTACCCTCTATTGTTCTAACTGAGCTCTACTCTACTACCCATCTACCCTCTATTGTTCTATCTGAGCTCTACTCTACTGCCCCTCTATTGTTCTATCTGAGCTCTACTCTACTGCCCCTCTATTGTTCTGGCTGAGCTCTACTCTACTGCCCCTCTATTGTTCTGGCTGAGCTCTACTCTACTGCCCCTCTACCCTCTATTGTTCTGGCTGAGCTCTACTCTACTGCCCCTCTACCATCTATTGTTCTAGCTGAGCTCTACTGCCCCTCTATTGTTCTGGCTGAGCTCTACTCTACTACCCCTCTACCCTCTATTGTTCTGGCTGAGCTCTACTCTACTGCCCCTCTACCCTCTATTGTTCTGGCTGAGCTCTACTATACTGCCCTTCTAACCTCTATTGTTCTGGCTGAGCTCTACTCTACTGCCCCTCTACCCTCTATTGTTCTGGCTGAGCTCTACTGCCCCTCTTTTGTTCTAGCTGAGCTCTACTCTACTGCCCCTCTAACCTCTATTGTTCTGGCTGAGCTCTACTCTACTGCCCCTCTACTCTCTATTGTTCTGGCTGAGCTCTACTCTACTGCCCCTCTACCCTCTATTTTTCTGGCTGAGCTCTACTCTACTGCCCCTCTACCCTCTATTGTTCTGGCTGAGCTCTACTCTACTGCCCCTCTACCCTTTATTGTTTTGGCTGAGCTCTACTCTCCTGCCCATCTACCCTCTATTGTTCTAGCTCAGCTCGACTCTACTGCCCCTCTACCCTCTATTGTTCTGGCTGAGCTCTACTCTACTGCCCCTCTACCCTCTATTGTTCTGGCTTAGCTCTACTGCCCCTCTTTTGTTCTGGCTGAGCTCTACTCTACTACCCCTCTACCCTCTATTGTTCTAGCTGAGCTCTACTCTACTGCCCCTCTACTCTCTATTGTTCTGGCTTAGCTCTACTGCCCCTCTTGTTCTGGCTGAGCTCTACTCTACTGCCCCTCTACCCTCTATTGTTCTGGCTGAGCTCTACTCTACTGCCCCTCTACCCTCTATTGTTCTAGCTGAGCTCTACTCTACTGCCCCTCTACCCTCTATTGTCCTGGCTGAGCTCTACTCTACTGCCCCTCTACCCTCTATTGTTCTGGCTGAGCTCTACTCTACTGCCAATCTACCCTCTATTGTTCTGGCTGAGCTCTATTCTACTACCCCTCTACCCTCTATTGTTCTGGCTGAGCTCTACTCTACTGCCCATCTACCCTCTATTGTTCTGGCCAAGCTCTACTCTACTGCCCCTCTATTGTTCTAGCTGAGCTCTACTGCCCCTCTAACCTCTATTGTTCTAGCTGAGCTCTACTCTACTGCCCCTCTACCCTCTATTGTTCTTTCTGAGCTCTACTGCCCCTCTATTGTTCTGGCCAAGCTCCACTCTACTGCCCCTCTATTGTTCTAGCTGAGCTCTACTGCCCCTCTAACCTCTATTGTTCTAGCTGAGCTCTACTCTACTGCCCCTCTACTCTCTATTGTTCTGGCTGAGCTCTACTCTACTGCCCCTCTACTCTCTATTGTTCTGGCTGAGCTCTACTCTACTGCCCCTCTACCCTCTATTGTTCTTGCTGAGCTCTACTGCCCCTCTATTGTTCTGTCTGAGCTCTACTCTACTGCCCCTCTACCCTCTATTGTTCTGGCTGAGCTCTACTCTACTGCCCCTCTACCCTCTATTGTTCTTGCTGAGCTCTACTGCCCCTCTATTGTTCTGGCTGAGCTCTACTCTACTGCCCCTCTACCCTCTATTGTTCTGGCTGAGCTCTACTCTACTACCCCTCTACCCTCTATTGTTCTGACTGAGCTCTTCTCTACTACCCCTCTACCCTCTGTTCTGGCTGATCTCTACTCTACTGCCCCTCTAACCTCTATTTTTCTAGCTGAGCTTTACTCTACTGCCCTTCTACTCTCTATTCTTCTGGCTGAGCTCTACTACCCCTCTTTTATTCTGGCTGAGCTCTTCTCTGCTGCCCCTCTATTGTTCTGGCTGAGCTCTACTCTACTGCCCCTCTACTCTCTATTGTTCTGGCTGAGCTCTACTCTACTGCCCCTCTACCCTCTATTGTTCTGGCTGAGCTCTACTCTACTACCCCTCTACCCTCTATTGTTCTGGCTGAGCTCTTCTCTACTACCCCTCTACCCTCTGTTCTGGCTGAGCTCTACTCTACTGCCCCTCTATTGTTCTGACTGAGCTCTACTCTACTGCCCCTCTACCCTTTATTGTTCTGTTCGAGCTCTACCTCCCCTCTATTGTTCTGGCTGAGCTCTACTCTACTGCCCCTCTATTGTTCTGGCTGAGCTCTACTCTACTGCCCATCTACCCTCTATTGTTCTGGCCAAGCTCTACTCTACTGCCCCTCTATTGTTCTAGCTGAGCTCTACTGCCCCTCTAACCTCTATTGTTCTAGGTGAGCTCTACTCTACTGCCCCTCTACTCTCTATTGTTCTGGCTGAGCTCTACTCTACTACCCCTCTACCCTCTATTGTTCTTGCTGAGCTCTACTGCCCCTCTATTGTTCTGGCTGAGCTCTAATCTACTGCCCCTCTACCCTCTATTGTTCTGGCTGAGCTCTACTCTACTGCCCCTCTATTGTTCTGGCTGAGCTCTACTCTACTGCCCCTCTAACCTCTATTGTTCTAGGTGAGCTCTACTCTACTGCCCCTCTACTCTCTATTGTTCTGGCTGAGCTCTACTCTACTACCCCTCTACCCTCTATTGTTCTTGCTGAGCTCTACTGCCCCTCTATTGTTCTGGCTGAGCTCTAATCTACTGCCCCTCTACCCTCTTTTGTTCTAGCTGAGCTCTACTGCCCCTCTACCCTCTATTGTTCTGGCTGAGCTCTACTCTACTGCCCCTCTACCCTCTATTGTTCTAGCTGAGCTCTACTCTACTGGCCCTCTACCCTCTATTGTTCTGGCTGAGCTCTACTCACCTACACCTCTACCCTCTATTGTTCTGGCTGAGCTCTACTCTACTGCCCCTCTACCCTCTATTGTTCTGGCTGAGCTCTACTCTACTGCCCCTCTACCCTCTATTGTTCTGGCTGAGCTCTACTCTACTACCCCTCTACCCTCTATTGTTCTGGCTGAGCTCTACTCTACTGCCCCTCTACCCTCTATTGTTCTGGCTGAGCTCTACTCTACTACCCCTCTACCCTCTATTGTTCTGGCTGAGCTCTTCTCTACTACCCCTCTACCCTCTGTTCTGGCTGAGCTCTACTCTACTGCCCCTCTATTGTTCTGGCTGAGCTCTACTCTACTGCCCCTCTACCCTTTATTGTTCTGTTCGAGCTCTACCTCCCCTCTATTGTTCTGGCTGAGCTCTACTCTACTGCCCATCTACCCTCTATTGTTCTGGCCAAGCTCTACTCTACTGCCCCTCTATTGTTCTAGCTGAGCTCTACTGCCCTCTAACCTCTATTGTTCTAGGTGAGCTCTACTCTACTGCCCCTCTACTCTCTATTGTTCTGGCTGAGCTCTACTCTACTACCCCTCTACCCTCTATTGTTCTTGCTGAGCTCTACTGCCCCTCTATTGTTCTGGCTGAGCTCTAATCTACTGCCCCTCTACCCTCTATTGTTCTGGCTGAGCTCTACTCTACTGCCCCTCTATTGTTCTGGCTGAGCTCTACTCTACTGCCCCTCTAACCTCTATTGTTCTAGGTGAGCTCTACTCTACTGCCCCTCTACTCTCTATTGTTCTGGCTGAGCTCTACTCTACTACCCCTCTACCCTCTATTGTTCTTGCTGAGCTCTACTGCCCCTCTATTGTTCTGGCTGAGCTCTAATCTACTGCCCCTCTACCCTCTTTTGTTCTAGCTGAGCTCTACTGCCCCTCTACCCTCTATTGTTCTGGCTGAGCTCTACTCTACTGCCCCTCTACCCTCTATTGTTCTAGCTGAGCTCTACTCTACTGGCCCTCTACCCTCTATTGTTCTGGCTGAGCTCTACTCACCTACACCTCTACCCTCTATTGTTCTGGCTGAGCTCTACTCTACTGCCCCTCTATTGTTCTGGCTGAGCTCTACTCACCTACCCCTCTACCCTCTATTGTTCTGGCTGAGCTCTTCTCTACTGCCCCTCTATTGTTCTGGTTGAGCTCTACTCTACTGCCACTCTACCCTCTATTGTTCTGGCTGAGCTCTACTCTACTACCCCTCTACCCTCTATTGTTCTGGCTGAGCTCTTCTCTACTACCCCTCTACCCTCTATTGTTCTGGCTGAGCTCTACTCTACTGCCCATCTACCCTCTATTGTTCTGGCCAATCTCTTCTCTACTGCCCCTCTATTGTTCTAGCTGAGCTCTACTGCCCCTCTACCCTCTATTGTTCTGGCTGAGCTCTACTCTACTGCCCCTCTACCCTCTATTGTTCTGGCTGAGCTCTACTCTACTACCCCTCTACCCTCTGTTCTAGCTGAGCTCTACTCTACTGCCCCTCTACCCTCTATTGTTCTGGCTGAGCTCTACTGCCCCTCTTTTGTTCTTGCTGACCTCTACTCTACTGCCCCTCTACTCTCTATTGTTCTGGCTGAGCTCTACTCTACTGCCCCTCTACCCTCTATTGTTCTGGCTGAGCTCTACTGCCCCTCTTTTGTTCTGGCTGAGCTCTACTCTACTGCCCCTCTACCCTCTATTGTCCTGGCTGAGCTCGACTCTACTGCCCCTCTACCCTCTATTGTTCTTGCTGATCTCTACTGCCCCTCTATTGTTCTGGCTGAGCTCTACTGCCCCTCTACTCTCTATTGTTCTGGCTGAGCTGAGCTCTACTGCCCCTCTACCCTCTATTGTTCTGGCTGACCTCTACTGCCCCTCTACCCTCTATTGTTCTGGCTGAGCTCTACTCTACTACCCCTCTACTCTCTATTGTTCTGGCTGAGCTATACTCTACTTCCCCTCTACCCTCTATTGTTCTAGCTGAGCTCTACTGCCCCTCTATTGTTCTGGCTGAGCTCTACTCTACTGCCCCTCTATTGTTCTGTCTGAGCTCTACTTCTCCTCTATTGTTCTGGCTGAGCTCTACTCTACTGCCCCTCTACCCTATATTGTTCTAGCTGAGCTCTACTCTACTACCCCTCTATTGTTCTGGCTGAGCTCTACTCTACTGCCCCTCTACCCTCTATTGTTCTGGCTGAGCTCTACTCTACTACCCCTCTACCCTCTATTTTTCTGGCTGAGCTCTACTCTACTACCCCTCTACCCTCTATTGTTCTGGCTGAGCTCTACTGCCCCTCTACCCTCTATTGTTCTGGCTGAGCTCTACTCTACTGCCTCTCTACCCTCTATTGTTCTGGCTGAGCTCTACTCTACTGCCCCTCTACCCTCTATTGTTCTGGCTGAGCTCTGCTCTACTACCCCTCTACCCTCTATTGTTCTTGCTGAGCTCTACTCTACTACCCCTCTACCCTCTATTGTTCTGGCTGAGCTCTACTCTACTGCCCCTCTACCCTCTATTGTTCTGGCTGAGCTCTACTCTACTACCCCTCTACCCTCTATTGTTCTGGCTGAGCTCTACTCTACTACCCCTCTACCCTCTATTGTTCTGGCTGAGCTCTACTCTACTGCCCCTCTACCCTCTATTGTTCTGGCTGAGCTCTGCTCTACTGCCCCTCTACCCTCTATTGTTCTGGCTGAGCTCTACTGCCCCTCTACCCTCTATTGTTCTGGCTGAGCTCTACTCTACTGCCCCTCTACCCTCTATTGTTCTGGCTGAGCTCTGCTCTACTGCCCCTCTACCCTCTATTGTTCTGGCTGAGCTCTACTGCCCCTCTACCCTCTATTGTTCTGGCTGAGCTCTGCTCTACTGCCCCTCTATTGTTCTGGCTGAGCTCTGCTCTACTGCCCCTCTATTGTTCTGGCTGAGCTCTGCTCTACTGCCCCTCTATTGTTCTGGCTGAGCTCTGCTCTACTGCCCCTCTATTGTTCCGGCTGAGCTCTGCTCTACTGCCCCTCTACACTCTGTGCCCCTCTTTTAATGTCTCAGCCAGTGCCTGCAGCATGGATCGCTCTAAGTACTCAAATCTTGACGGCCTCTGCTCTTTTTAAAGCGCACGCTGTTGTCCATCTCTCTGTCTCTCCATCTCGCTGTCTCTCCATCTCTCTGTTCATTAGGGCTGTTTGGCAGACACATGGCTTTGGCTGCTCAGTCAGCCAGTCAACTGCAGAGCTCTGGTTTTGATTCTGATCCTTGTTGTATTCTAGACGATTTTCTACTTGAACAAAGACATTAGGACACTGTCCTCTTGCTGTGTTCTGCGTCTGAGCCAGTTATTGGTAAAGGAAGAGAAAAACAATATCTATCAAAAGAATGACATTTGTTTTGTTTGGACTGGATTCTTTAAGAAAAAATTTGATGTTTGGTGTAGTATGTCTCAAGTAAATGTGTGGTGACGTGTTGTCTATCTAATGCAGGGAATTTTTTTCTGCCATTGAAATCCATCAAACAGTTGAATACATTTTGGGAAATTAAAACCGGTATGGTTAAGCGTTCTCAGTGTAAACTTAAACAACGAAAACCAAATATAAACTATTTTAGAAACGATAATGGACCTATATATGTTTTTATAATAGAACATTTAAGAACAAACAATCACCAAAACAAAATCAATGATTTTAGCAGTATTGATTTTCTTATTATAATTTGAGCAAAAGATCACAGCATTAGCCGTGGTAAAATGCATGGAATTGCAGGAAACTTGCTTTAAAACTGAAAATGTTTCTTGTAACTCCATGGCAAAATATATAGAATCACAGGAAATTAGCTTTGAAACTGCTAAGAAAAGTGTAGAATTGGAAGATCTTAGCTTTAAAACGGCTAAAAATGTATCTGAACTCCATGGAGAAATTTGTAGAATTGCAGGAAATTGTCTTAAAAAAAATGCTCAAATTTCTCGACTTCACCCTAAGCCCCTTTTTGATCTGGAATCAAACCTGTTCTGTATCTCGTGTTAGTGGGCGAGTGATCAAAAATCAAATCCGTTTTGGACGATACTGCCTCACTTGCACGTTTTTTGTAAAAAAAAAAAGAAATTCACTGGAATAAATGTTTTCTGAGTAATATCTATGTCACACATGCCGTTTTTTCTTTGAGAGAAGTTGGTTCTCCAGTTCAATTCTGCTTTAAATGAGCAAGAGACCGAAGCATGAATGAACGAGTCACCAGGGTTTGTAGAGTCAATATCTGAGATCCTCCTACTTGAACGAGACACCAGGGTAGAGCTGGGTTCGATAAACCTACAAAATGATCGACACCGACCCAACCAGTCGAGGACGTTTTTACTGATATTGATAATGGCGATAAGTAGCTTTTACCAGAGTAATGTGAAGTTTGAAGTAAAGTCTGCTAATATGAGCTATTGCTAATGGGACAATTGCTGACTACAACATTCAGAGTAGTAGTTGTAAGGGGATAATGTCGCCAGTGCACATTTATCGTTCAATTTGTCGTCATCGTGATATGGATTACTGTCCATAACGGTGCTCTACACCGGCGTCTTGTCGATTTTCTCTGCTACTTGTTTTAACGCATTTAGGGAGTAGAGGGCAGTTTGTAAATGACCCATTTAGGCAGTCATCTTTATTATCCCTAGAGTGAGTGGGAAGAGGGATTTCCTGTTGTGCCAAAGCTGACGCGTTTGTTCTGGTGACTAAAATGTACTACTGAGCACGGTCGATTGTGAAGGGACAAGACCCACCTGTCAGTACTGTAGGCATAGTTGTGTTGCTGTAGACAGAGGAGAAGAGAGAAGGCAGTATTTAACAAGGGTCAGTGAGTGTCCTGCTTGGACCATCTGAGCTAAGGACGTCCTTGTTGACTCTCAGTTGATTTGAAAATGTTTGAAACGTGGCTCCGGACTTTACCGCCAGAGATTGTTCATTTTCATGTGTGGTCATTTTTAGTTTTTCTGTGGAAACGGAGACGGGGCATTCGTGCGGTTTGAGTACGTTTCTGCGGTGACATGGACTCTTTAACAACTTCTGTTGTGGCAAAGCGAGTCTTCGGTCTCCCAGGCAGCAAGCCCCCTCCCTGCAGCACGCCACATGGAAATAGAATGAATTTGTATGGGAAGCCACGACCTTTTGGCAACGTGACTGGTAAAAATCGCAATGGGCTGCCTGGTATTGTAATGCAATGATTTCCATGGTAATGTAGAATGTTCATTTAAAAATGCTGTTAAACTGATGTGGCTCATACAATGGAACTTATTTTTTTTCTTTTGTGGTCGTGTCAGTTGAGTTGAGTCAACGAATCAGAGCGCGTATTGAATGGTGTGATATTCTAACTGTTACACCTGTAACCGCAGTCGTTTTTTTGGGCTGACCAATAGCCATCTTCCAAAAAAAAAATCATGACAGTCACTGCCCTAGTTGTGGGGGAGTGGACTGTACTTCCTGTCTCGCGTTACTGTGTCTGTACGCTGCAACAGCCTCACCCTGCATAATAATCAACCTCAGTGCCCTGAAACCCTTACCTCCACCCCTCCCCTCTCTTCAGCCCTGACTGCGTACTATAGCACCCCCTTTGGGGCTGTTACACCTGCTACAACTCAACTAAAACCTAGTTGTGATGGGTATGTGGTGTCTGGATGGTGTAGGTTAGCTGTACTGTAAGTCCATATAGGACCATACCTTAGGCTAGATGATTATGGCGCTGATGCTGTTCCAATTAGGAATAATTATGTAAACAGGAAGAAGAGAGGGTTAGGAAGCAGGCTGATGACCACTGGAGACAAGACTGAGGTTGAGGAGGCTAGGGGGGTTATTTAGTAGTAGTGGCTTGGAGGCTAGGGGGGTTATTTAGTAGTAGTGGCTTGGAGGCTAGGGCGGTTATTTAGTAGTAGTGGCTTGGAGGCTGGGGGGATATTTAGCAGTAGTGGCTTGGAAGCTAGGGGTTGTTATTTAGTAGTAGTGGCTTGGAGGCTAGGGGGGGTTATTTAGTAGTAGTGGCTTGGAGGCTAGGGGGTTATTTAGTAGTAGTGGCTTGGAGGCTAGGGGGTTATTTAGTAGTAGTGGCTTGGAGGCTAGGGGTTATTTAGTTGTAGTGGCTTGGAGGCTGGGGATTATTTAGTAGTAGTGGCTTTGATGCTGGGGGGTTATTTAGAAGTAGTGGCTTTGAGGTTGAGGGGTTATTTAGTTGTAGTGGCTTGGAGGCTAGGGGCGTTATTTATTAGTAGTGGCTTGGAGGCTAGGGGGGTTATTTAGTTGTAGTGGCTTGGAGGCTGGGGATTATTTAGTAGTAGTGGCTTTGATGCTGGGGGTTATTTAGAAGTAGTGGCTTTGAGGTTGAGGGGTTATTTAGTTGTAGTGGCTTGGAGGCTAGGGGCGTTATTTATTAGTAGTGGCTTGGAGGCTGGGTGGCTATTTAGTAGTAGTGGCTTGGAGGCTAGGGGGGTTATTTAGTAGTAGTGGCTTGGAGGCTAGGGGGGTTATTTATTAGTAGTGGCTTGGAGGCTGGGTGGCTATTTAGTAGTAGTGGCTTGGAGGCTAGCGGGTTATTTAGTAGTAGTGGCTTGGATGCTAGGGGGGTTATTTAGTTGTTGTGGCTTGGATGCTAGGGAGTGTTATTTAGTAGTAGTAGCTTATTTAGTAGTAGTGGCTTTGAGGCTGGGGGGTTATTTAGTAGTAGTGGCTTGGAGGCTAGGGGGTTATTTAGTAGTAGTGGCTTGGAGGCTAGGGCGGTTATTTAGTAGTAGTGGCTTGGAGGCTGGGGGGTTATTTAGTAGTAGTGGCTTGGAGGCTAGGGGGGTTATTTAGTAGTAGTGGCTTGGAGGCTAGGGGGTTATTTAGTAGTAGTGGCTTGGAGGCTAGGGGTTATTTAGTAGTAGTGGCTTGGAGGCTAGGGGGTTATTTAGTTGTAGTGGCTTGGAGGCTGGGGATTATTTAGTAGTAGTGGCTCTGATGCTGGGGGTTATTTAGAAGTAGTGGCTTTGAGGTTGAGGGGTTATTTAGTTGTAGTGGCTTGGAGGCTAGGGGCGTTATTTATTAGTAGTGGCTTGGAGGCTGGGTGGCTATTTAGTAGTAGTGGCTTGGAGGCTATGGGGGTTATTTAGTAGTAGTGGCTTGGAGGCTAGGGGGGTTATTTATTAGTAGTGGCTTGGAGGCTGGGTGGCTATTTAGTAGTAGTGGCTTGGAGGCTAGGGGGGTTATTTAGTAGTAGTGGCTTGGAGGCTAAGGGGCATATTTAGCAGTAGTGGCTTGGAGGCCAGGGGGGATATTTAGCAGTAGTGGCTTGGAGGCTATGGGGGGATATTTAGCAGTTGTGGCTTGGAGGCTAGGGGATATTTAGCAGTAGTGGCTTGGAGGCTAGGGGGGGTTATTTAGTAGTAGTGGCTCGGAGGCTAGGGGGGTTATTTAGTAGTAGTGGCTTGGAGGCTAGCGGGTTATTTAGTAGTAGTGGCTTGGATGCTAGGGAGTGTTATTTAGTAGTAGTGGCTTATTTAGTAGTAGTGGCTTTGAGGCTGGGGGGTTATTTAGTAGTAGTGGCTTGGAGGCTAGGGGGTTATTTAGTAGTAGTGGCTTTGAGGCTGGGGTTATTTAGTAGTAGTGGCTTTGATGCTGGGGAGTTATTTAGTAGTAGTGGCTTTGATGCTGGGGGGTTATTTAGTAGTGGTGGCTTTGAGGCTGGGGGGTTATTTAGTAGTGGTGGCTTTGAGGCTGGGGGGTTATTTAGTAGTAGTGGCTTTGATGCTGGGGGGTTATTTAGTAATAGTGGCTTGGTGGGTAGGGGGTTATTTAGTAGTCGTGGCTTGGAGGCTGTGGGGGTTATTTAGTTGTTGTGGCTTGGAGGCTAGGTTTTTTTTTTAGTAGCAGTGGCTTGGAGCCTAGGGGTGTTATTTAGTAGTAGTGGCTTGGAGGCTAGGAGGTTATTTAGTAGTAGTGGCTTGGAGGCTAGGGGGGTTATTTAGTAGTAGTGGCTTGGAGGATAGGGGATTAATTAGTAGTCGTGGCTTGTAGGCTATGGGGTTTGTTTAGTAGTAGTGGCTTGGAGGCTAGGGGGGTTATTTAGTTGTAGTGGCTTGGAGGCTAGGGGGGTTATTTAGTAGTAGTGGCTTGGAGGCTAGGGGGCATATTTAGCAGTAGTGGCTTGAAGGCCAGGGGGGATATTTAGCAGTAGTGGCTTGGAGGCTATGGGGGTTATTTAGTAGTAGTGGCTTGGAGGCTAGGGGCATATTTATCAGTAGTGGCTTGGAGGCCAGGGGGCATATTTAGCAGTAGTGGCTTGGAGGCCAGGGGGGATATTTAGCAGTAGTGGCTTGGAGGCTAGGGGGTTATTTAGTAGTAGTGGTTTGGAGGCTAGGGGTTGTTTAGTAGTAGTGGCTTGGAGGCCAGGGGGTTGTTTAGTAGTAGTGGCTTGGAGGCCAGGGGTTATTTAGTAGTAGTGGCTTGGAGGCTGGGGGATATTTAGCAGTAGTGGCTTGGAGGCTAGGGGTTATTTAGTTGTAGTGGCTTGGAGGCTGGGGATTATTTAGTAGTAGTGGCTTTGATGCTGGGGGTGTTATTTAGTAGTAGTGGCTTATTTAGTAGTAGTGGCTTTGAGGCTGGGGGTTATTTAGTAGTAGTGGCTTGGAGGCTAGGGGGTTATTTAGTAGTAGTGGCTTGGAGGCTGGGGATATTTAGCAGTAGTGGCTTGGAGGCTAGGGGGTTATTTAGTAGTAGTGGCTTGGAGGCTAGGGGGTTATTTAGTAGTAGTGGCTTGGAGGCTAGGGGTTATTTAGTAGTAGTGGCTTGGAGGCTAGGGGGGGTTATTTAGTAGTAGTGGCTTGGAGGCTAGGGGGGTTATTTAGTAGTAGTAGCTTGGAGGCTAGGGGCGTTATTTAGTAGTAGTGGCTTTGAGGCTGAGGGGTTATTTAGTAGTAGTGGCTTTGAGGCTGAGGGGTTATTTAGTAGTAGTGGCTTTGATGCTGGGGGGGTATTTAGTAATAGTGGCTTGGTGGGTAGGGGGTTATTTAGTAGTAGTGGCTTGGAGGCTGTGGGGGTTATTTAGTTGTTGTGGCTTGTATGCTAAGGAGGGTTATTTAGTAGTAGTTGCTTGCAGGCTAGGGGGGTTATTTAGTAGTAGTGGCTTGGAGGCTAGGAGGTTATTTAGTAGTAGTGGCTTGGAGGCTAGGAGGTTATTTAGTAGTAGTGGCTTGGAGGCTAGGGGGGTTATTTAGTAGTAGTGGCTTGGAGGATAGGGGATTAATTAGTAGTCGTGGCTTGTAGGCTATGGGGTTTGTTTAGTAGTAGTGGCTTGGAGGCTAGGGGGGTTATTTAGTTGTAGTGGCTTGGAGGCTAGGGGGGTTATTTATTAGTGGTGGCTTGGAGGCTGGGTGGCTATTTAGTAGTAGTGGCTTGGAGGCTAGGGGGGTTATTTAGTAGTAGTGGCTTTGAGGCTAGGGGGCATATTTAGCAGTAGTGGCTTGGAGGCTATGGGGGTTATTTAGTACTAGTGGCTTGGAAGCTAGGGGGCATATTTAGCAGTAGTGGCTTGGAGGCTAGGGGGGTTATTTAGTAGTAGTGGCTTGGAGGCTAGGGGGTTATTTAGTAGTAGTTGCTTGGAGGCCAGGGATATTTAGCAGTAGTGGCTTAGAGGCTAGGGGGGTTATTTAGTAGTAGTGGCTAGGAGGCTAGGAGGGATATTTAGTAGTAGTGGCTTGGAGGCTAGGGGGGTTATTTAGTAGTAGTGGCTTGGAGGCTAGGGGGTTATTTAGTTGTAGTGGCTTGGAGGCTGGGGATTATTTAGTAGTAGTGGCTTTGATGCTGGGGGTTATTTAGAAGTAGTGGCTTTGAGGTTGAGGGGTTATTTAGTTGTAGTGGCTTGGAGGCTAGGGGCGTTATTTATTAGTAGTGGCTTGGAGGCTAGGGGGGTTATTTAGTTGTAGTGGCTTGGAGGCTGGGGGATTATTTAGTAGTAGTGGCTTTGATGCTGGGGGGTTATTTAGAAGTAGTGGCTTTGAGGTTGAGGGGTTATTTAGTTGTAGTGGCTTGGAGGCTAGGGGCGTTATTTATTAGTAGTGGCTTGGAGGCTGGGTGGCTATTTAGTAGTAGTGGCTTGGAGGCTAGGGGGGTTATTTAGTAGTAGTGGCTTGGAGGCTAGGGGGGTTATTTATTAGTAGTGGCTTGGAGGCTGGGTGGCTATTTAGTAGTAGTGGCTTGGAGGCTAGCGGGTTATTTAGTAGTAGTGGCTTGGATGCTAGGGGGGTTATTTAGTTGTTGTGGCTTGGATGCTAGGGAGTGTTATTTAGTAGTAGTGGCTTATTTAGTAGTAGTGGCTTTGAGGCTGGGGGGTTATTTAGTAGTAGTGGCTTGGAGGCTAGGGGGTTATTTAGTAGTAGTGGCTTGGAGGCTAGGGCGGTTATTTAGTAGTAGTGGCTTGGAGGCTGGGGGTTATTTAGTAGTAGTGGCTTGGAGGCTAGGGGGTTATTTAGTAGTAGTGGCTTGGAGGCTAGGGGGTTATTTAGTAGTAGTGGCTTGGAGGCTAGGGGGTTATTTAGTAGTAGTGGCTTGGAGGCTAGGGGGGTTATTTAGTTGTAGTGGCTTGGAGGCTGGGGGATTATTTAGTAGTAGTGGCTCTGATGCTGGGGGGTTATTTAGAAGTAGTGGCTTTGAGGTTGAGGGGTTATTTAGTTGTAGTGGCTTGGAGGCTAGGGGCGTTATTTATTAGTAGTGGCTTGGAGGCTGGGTGGCTATTTAGTAGTAGTGGTTTGGAGGCTAGGGGGGTTATTTAGTAGTAGTGGCTTGGAGGCTAGGGGGGTTATTTATTAGTAGTGGCTTGGAGGCTGGGTGGCTATTTAGTAGTAGTGGCTTGGATGCTAGGGGGTTATTTAGTAGTAGTGGCTTGGAGGCTAGGGGGCATATTTAGCAGTAGTGGCTTGGAGGCCAGGGGGGATATTTAGCAGTAGTGGGTTGGAGGCTATGGGGGGATATTTAGTAGTAGTGGCTAGGAGGCTAGGGGGGTTATTTAGTAGTAGTGGTTTGGAGGCTAGCGGATTATTTAGTTGTAGTGGCTTGGAGGCTGGGGGATTATTTAGTAGTAGTGGCTTTGATGCTGGGGAGTTATTTAGTAGTAGTGGCTTTGATGCTGCGGGGTTATTTAGAAGTAGTGGCTTTGAGGTTGAGGAGGCTCGGCTGGCTATTTAGTAGTAGTGGCTTGGATGCTATGGAGGTTATTTAGTAGTAGTGGCTTGGAGGCTGGGGGTTATTTAGTAGTAGTGGCTTTGAGACTGGGGGTTATTTAGTAGTAGTGGCTTGGAGGCTAGGGGTTATTTAGTAGTAGTGGCTTGGAGGCTGGGGGATTATTTAGTAGTAGTGGCTTTGAGGCTGAGGGGTTATTTAGTAGTAGTAGCTTTGTAGGCTATGGGGTTATTTAGTAGTAGTGGCTTTGAGGCTGTGGGGTTATTTAGTAGTAGTGGCTTGAGGCTAGGGGTGTTATTTAGTAGTAGTGGCTTTGGAGGCTGGGGGATATTTAGCAGTAGTGGCTTGGAGGCTAGGGGTTATTTAGTAGTAGTGGCTTGGAGGCTAGGGGGGTTATTTAGTAGTAGTGGCTTGGAGGCTAGGGGGGTTATTTAGTAGTAGTGGCTTGGAAGCTAGGGGGGTTATTTAGTAGTAGTGGCTTGGAGGCTAGGTGGGTTATTTAGTAGTAGTGGCTTGGAGGCTAGGGGCGTTATTTATTAGTAGTGGCTTGGAGGCTGGGTGGCTATTTAGTAGTAGTGGCGTGGAGGCTAGGGGGGTTATTTAGTAGTAGTGGCTTGGAGGCTAGGGGGGTTATTTAGTAGTAGTGGCTTGGAGGCTGGCTGGCTATTTAGTAGTAGTGGCTTGGAGGCTAGGGGGGTTATTTAGTAGTAGTGGCTTGGAGGCTAGGGGGCATATTTAGCAGTAGTGGCTTGGAGGCCATGGGGGATATTTAGCAGTAGTGGCTTGGAGGCTATGGGGGGATATTTAGCAGTTGTGGCTTGGAGGCTAGGGGGATATTTAGCAGTAGTGGCTTGCAGGCTAGGGGTTATTTAGTAGTAGTGGCTCTGGAGGCTAGGGGGTTATTTAGCAGTAGTGGCTTGGAGGCTAGCGGGTTATTTTAGTAGTAGTGGCTTGGATGCTAGGGGTTATTTAGTTGTTGTGGCTTGGATGCTAGGAGTGTTTTTAGTAGTAGTGGCTTATTTAGTAGTAGTGGCTTTGAGGCTGGGGGTTATTTAGTAGTAGTGGCTTGGAGGCTAGGGGTTATTTAGTAGTAGTGGCTTTGAGGCTGGGGGTTATTTAGTAGTAGTGGCTTTGATGCTGGGGAGTTATTTAGTAGTAGTGGCTTTGATGCTGGGGGTTATTTAGTAGTAGTGGCTTGGAGGCTGGGGGATATTTGTTGCAGTAGTGGCTTGGAGGCTAGGGGGTTATTTAGTAGTAGTGGCTTGGAGGCTAGGGGTTATTTAGTAGTAGTGGCTTGGAGGCTAGGGGGGTATTTAGTAGTAGTGGCTTGGAGGCTAGGGGGTTATTTAGTAGTAGTGGCTTGGAGGCTAAGGGGTTATTTAGTAGTAGTGGCTTGGAGGCTGGGGGATTATTTAGTAGTAGTGGCTTTGATGCTGGGGGGTTATTTAGAAGTAGTGGCTTTGAGGTTGAGGGGTTATTTAGTAGTAGATGCTTTGATGCTGGGTAGTTATTTAGTAGTAGTGGCTTTGAGGCTGGGGGGTTATTTAGTTGTAGTGGCTTGGAGGCTAGGGGCGTTATTTATTAGTAGTGGCTTGGAGGCTGGGTGGCTATTTAGTAGTAGTGGCTTGGAGGCTAGGGGGGTTATTTAGTAGTAGTGGCTTGGAGGCTAGGGGGGTTATTTATTAGTAGTGGCTTGGAGGCTGGGTGGCTTTTTAGTAGTAGTGGCTTGGAGGCTAGGGGGGTTATTTAGTAGTAGTGGCTTGGAGGCTAGGGGGCATATTTAGCAGTAGTGGCTTGGAGGCCAGGGGGGATATTTAGCAGTAGTGGCTTGGAGGCTATGGGGATATTTAGCAGTTGTGGCTTGGAGGCTAGGGGGGATATTTAGCAGTAGTGGCTTGGAGGCTAGGGGGGGTTATTTAGTAGTAGTGGCTCGGAGGCTAGGGGGGTTATTTAGTAGTAGTGGCTTGGAGGCTAGCGGGTTATTTAGTAGTAGTGGCTTGGATGCTAGGGGGGTTATTTAGTTGTTGTGGCTTGGATGCTAGGGAGTGTTATTTATTAGTAGTGGCTTATTTAGTAGTAGTGGCTTTGAGGCTGGGGGGTTATTTAGTAGTAGTGGCTCGGAGGCTAGGGGGGTTATTTAGTAGTAGTGGCTTGGAGGCTAGCGGGTTATTTAGTAGTAGTGGCTTGGATGCTAGGGGGGTTATTTAGTTGTTGTGGCTTGGATGCTAGGGAGTGTTATTTAGTAGTAGTGGCTTATTTAGTAGTAGTGGCTTTGAGGCTGGGGGGTTATTTAGTAGTAGTGGCTTGGAGGCTAGGGGGGTTATTTATTAGTAGTGGCTTTGAGGCTGGGGGGTTATTTAGTAGTAGTGGCTTTGATGCTGGGGAGTTATTTAGTAGTAGTGGCTTTGATGCTGTGGGGTTATTTAGTAGTGGTGGCTTTGAGGCTGGGGGATTATTTAGTAGTGGTGGCTTTGAGGCTGGGGGGTTATTTAGTAGTAGTGGCTTTGATGCTGGGGGGTTATTTAGTAATAGTGGCTTGGTGGGTAGGTTGTTATTTAGTAGTAGTGGCTTGGAGGCTGTGGGGGTTATTTAGTTGTTGTGGCTTGTATGCTAGGGAGGGTTATTTAGTAGTAGTTGCTTGCAGGCTAGTTTTTTTTTTTAGTAGCAGTGGCTTGGAGCCTAGGGGGGTTATTTAGTAGTAGTGGCTTGGAGGCTAGGGGTGTTATTTAGTAGTAGTGGCTTGGAGGCTAGGAGGTTATTTAGTAGTAGTGGCTTGGAAGCTAGGGGGGTTATTTAGTAGTAGTGGCTTGGAGGATAGGGGATTAATTAGTAGTCGTGGCTTGTAGGCTATGGGGTTTGTTTAGTAGTTGTGGCTTGGAGGCTAGGGGGGTTATTTAGTTGTAGTGGCTTGGAGGCTATGGGGGTTATTTAGTAGTAGTGGCTTGGAGGCTAGGGGGCATATTTAGCAGTAGTGGCTTGAAGGCCAGGGGGGATATTTAGCAGTAGTGGCTTGGAGGCTATGGGGGTTATTTAGTAGTAGTGGCTTGGAGGCTAGAGGGCATATTTAGCAGTAGTGGCTTGGAGGCTAGGGGGCATATTTAGCGGTAGTGGCTTGGAGGCCAGGGGGGATATTTAGCAGTAGTGGCTTGGAGGCTAGGGGGGTTATTTAGTAGTAGTGGTTAGGAGGCTAGGGGGGTTATTTAGTAGTAGTGGCTTGGAGGCTAGCGGGTTATTTAGTTGTAGTGGCTTGGAGGCTGGGGGATTATTTAGTAGTAGTGGCTTTGATGCTGGGGAGTTATTTAGTAGTAGTGGCTTGGATGCTGGTGGGTTATTTAGTAGTAGTGGCTTTGATGCTGGGGGTTATTTAGAAGTAGTGGCTTTGAGGTTGAGGAGGCTCGGCTGGCTATTTAGTAGTAGTGGCTTGGATGCTATGGAGGTTATTTAGTAGTAGTGGCTTGGAGGCTAGGGGGGTTATTTAGTAGTAGTGGCTTTGAGGCTGGGGGGTTATTTAGTAGTAGTGGCTTGGAGGCTAGGGGGGTTATTTAGTAGTAGTGGCTTGGAGGCCAGGGGGTTATTTAGTAGTAGTGGCTTGGAGGCTGGGGGATATTTAGCAGTAGTGGCTTGGAGGCTAGGGGGTTATTTAGTTGTAGTGGCTTGGAGGCTGGGCGATTATTTGCTAGTATTGGCTTTGATGCTGGGGGGTGTTATTTAGTAGTAGTGGCTTATTTAGTATTAGTGGCTTTGAGGCTGGGGGGTTATTTAGTAGTAGTGGCTTGGAGGCTAGGGGGTTATTTAGTAGTAGTGGCTTGGAGGCTGGGGGCAGTAGTGGCTGAGGCTATTTAGCAGTAGTGGCTTGGAGGCTAGGGGGTTATTTAGTAGTAGTGGCTTGGAGGCTAGGGGGGTTATTTAGTAGTAGTGGCTTGGAGGCTAGGCTAGGGCTTTATTTAGTAGTAGTGGCTTGAGGCTAGGCTAGTTTATTTAGTAGTAGTGGCTTGATGCTGGGGAGTTATTTAGTAGTAGTGGCTTTGATGCTGAGGGTTATTTAGTAGTAGTGGCTTATGCTGTATTTAGTAGTGGCTTTGATGCTGCATCTGGCTATTTAGTAGTAGTGGCTTGGATGCTATGGAGGTTATTTAGTAGTAGTGGCTTTGAGGCTAGGTTATTTAGCAGTAGTAGTAGCTTTGAGGCTGGGGGTTATTTAGTAGTAGTGGCTTGGAGGGTAGGGGAGGTTATTTAGTAGTAGTGGCTTGGAGGCCAGGGAGGTTGTTTAGTAGTAGTGGCTTGGAGGCTGGGGGATATTTAGCAGTAGTAGCTTGGAGGCTAGGGGGGTTATTTAGTTGTAGTGGCTTGGAGGCTGGGGGATTATTTAGTAGTAGTGGCTTTGATGCTGGGGGGTTATTTAGTAGTAGTGGCTTATTTAGTAGTAGTGGCTTTGAGGCTTTGGGGTTATTTAGTAGTAGTGGCTTGGAGGCTAGGGGGGTTATTTAGTAGTAGTGGCTTGGAGGCTAGGGGCGTTATTTATTAGTAGTGGCTTGGAGGCTGGGTGGCTATTTAGTAGTAGTGGCTTGGAGGCTAGGGGGGTTATTTAGTAGTAGATGCTTTGATGCTGGGTAGTTATTTAGTAGTAGTGGCTTTGAGGCTGGGGGGTTATTTAGTTGTAGTGGCTTGGAGGCTAGGGGCGTTATTTATTAGTAGTGGCTTGGAGGCTGGGTGGCTATTTAGTAGTAGTGGCTTGGAGGCTAGGGGGGTTATTTAGTAGTAGTGGCTAGGGGGTTATTTATTAGTAGTGGCTTGGAGGCTGGGTGGCTATTTAGTAGTAGTGGCTTGGAGGCTAGGGGGGTTATTTATTAGTAGTGGCTTGGAGGCTAGGGGCATATTTAGCAGTAGTGGCTTGGAGGCCAGGGGGATATTTAGCAGTAGTGGCTTGGAGGCTATGGGGGATATTTAGCAGTTGTGGCTTGGAGGCTAGGGGGGATATTTAGCAGTAGTGGCTTGGAGGCTAGGGGGTTAGTTAGTAGTAGTGGCTCGGAGGCTAGGGGTTATTTAGTAGTAGTGGCTTGGAGGCTAGGGGGTTATTTAGTAGTAGTGGCTTGGAGGCTAGGGGTTATTTAGTAGTAGTGGCTCGGAGGCTAGGGGTTATTTAGTAGTAGTGGCTTGGAGGCTAGGGGGTTATTTAGTAGTAGTGGCTTTGAGGCTAGGGGTTGTTATTTAGTAGTAGTGGCTTGGAGGCTAGGGGGGTTATTTAGTAGTAGTGGCTTGGAGGCTAGGGGCGTTATTTATTAGTAGTGGCTTGGAGGCTGGGTGGCTATTTAGTAGTAGTGGCTTGGAGGCTAGGGGGGTTATTTAGTAGTAGATGCTTTGATGCTGGGTAGTTATTTAGTAGTAGTGGCTTTGAGGCTGGGGGGTTATTTAGTTGTAGTGGCTTGGAGGCTAGGGGCGTTATTTATTAGTAGTGGCTTGGAGGCTGGGTGGCTATTTAGTAGTAGTGGCTTGGAGGCTAGGGGGGTTATTTAGTAGTAGTGGCTAGGGGGTTATTTATTAGTAGTGGCTTGGAGGCTGGGTGGCTATTTAGTAGTAGTGGCTTGGAGGCTAGGGGGGTTATTTATTAGTAGTGGCTTGGAGGCTAGGGGGCATATTTAGCAGTAGTGGCTTGGAGGCCAGGGGATATTTAGCAGTAGTGGCTTGGAGGCTATGGGGGGATATTTAGCAGTTGTGGCTTGGAGGCTAGGGGGGATATTTAGCAGTAGTGGCTTGGAGGCTAGGGGGGGTTAGTTAGTAGTAGTGGCTCGGAGGCTAGGGGGGTTATTTAGTAGTAGTGGCTTGGAGGCTAGCGGGTTATTTAGTAGTAGTGGCTTGGATGCTAGGGGTTATTTAGTTGTTGTGGCTTGGATGCTAGGGAGTGTTATTTAGTAGTAGTGGCTTATTTAGTAGTAGTGGCTTTGAGGCTGGGGGGTTATTTAGTAGTAGTGGCTCAGAGGCTAAGGGGGTTATTTAGTAGTAGTGGCTTGGAGGCTAGCGGGTTATTTAGTAGTAGTGGCTTGGATGCTAAGGGGGTTATTTAGTTGTTGTGGCTTGGATGCTAGGGAGTGTTATTTAGTAGTAGTGGCTTATTTAGTAGTAGTGGCTTTGAGGCTGGGGGGTTATTTAGTAGTAGTGGCTTGGAGGCTAGGGGGGTTATTTAGTAGTAGTGGCTTTGAGGCTGGGGGGTTATTTAGTAGTAGTGGCTTTGATGCTGGGGAGTTATTTAGTAGTAGTGGCTTTGATGCTGGGGGGTTATTTAGTAGTGGTGGCTTTGAGGCTGGGGGGTTATTTAGTAGTGGTGGCTTTGAGGCTGGGGGGTTATTTAGTAGTAGTGGCTTTGATGCTGGGGGGTTATTTAGTAATAGTGGCTTGGTGGGTAGGGGGTTATTTAGTAGTAGTGGCTTGGAGGCTGTGGGGGTTATTTAGTTGTTGTGGCTTGTATGCTAGGGAGGGTTATTTAGTAGTAGTTGCTTGCAGGCTAGGTTTTTTTTTTAGTAGCAGTGGCTTGGAGCCTAGGGGGGTTATTTAGTAGTAGTGGCTTGGAGGCTAAGGGTGTTATTTAGTAGTAGTGGCTTGGAGGCTAGGAGGTTATTTAGTAGTAGTGGCTTGGAGGCTAGGGGGGTTATTTAGTAGTAGTGGCTTGGAGGATAGGGGATTAATTAGTAGTCGTGGCTTGTAGGCTATGGGGTTTTTTTTAGTAGTAGTGGCTTGGAGGCTAGGGGGGTTATTTAGTAGTAGTGGCTTGGAGGCTAGGGGGCATATTTAGCAGTAGTGGCTTGAAGGCCAGGGGGGATATTTAGCAGTAGTGGCTTGGAGGCTATGGGGGTTATTTAGTAGTAGTGGCTTGGAGGCTAGAGGGCATATTTAGCAGTAGTGGCTTGGAGGCTATGGGGCATATTTAGCAGTAGTGGCCAGGGGGGATATTTAGCAGTAGTGGCTTGGAGGCTAGGGGGTTATTTAGTAGTAGTGGCTAGGAGGCTAGGGGGGGTATTTAGTAGTAGTGGCTTGGAGGCTAGCGGGTTATTTAGTTGTAGTGGCTTGGAGGCTGGGGGATTATTTAGTAGTAGTGGCTTTGATGCTGGGGAGTTATTTAGTAGTAGTGGCTTTGATGCTGGGGGTTATTTAGTAGTAGTGGCTTGGAGGCCAGGGGGTATTTAGTAGTAGTGGCTTGGAGGCTGGGGGATATTTAGCAGTAGTGGCTTGGAGGCTAGGGGTTATTTAGTTGTAGTGGCTTGGAGGCTGGGGGATTATTTAGTAGTAGTGGCTTTGATGCTGGGGTGTTATTTAGTAGTAGTGGCTTATTTAGTAGTAGTGGCTTTGAGGCTGGGGTTATTTAGTAGTAGTGGCTTGGAGGCTAGGGGTGTTATTTAGTAGTAGTGGCTTGGAGGCTGGGGGGATATTTAGCAGTAGTGGCTTGGAGGCTAGGGGGGGTTATTTAGTAGTAGTGGCTTGGAGGCTAGGAGGTTATTTAGTAGTCGTGGCTTGGAGGCTAGGGGGGTTATTTAGTAGTAGTGGCTTGGATGCTATGGGGTTATTTAGTAGTAGTGGCTTACAGGCTAGTGTTTTTTTTTAGCAGTAGTGGCTCGGAGGCTAGGGGGTTATTTAGTAGTAGTGGCTTGGAGGCTAGCGGGTTATTTAGTAGTAGTGGCTTGCATGCTAGGGGGGTTATTTAGTTGTTGTGGCTTGGATGCTAGGGAGTGTTATTTAGTAGTAGTGGCTTATTTAGTAGTAGTGGCTTTGAGGCTGGGGGGTTATTTAGTAGTAGTGGCTTGGAGGCTAGGGGGGTTATTTAGTAGTAGTGGCTTTGAGGCTGGGGGTTATTTAGTAGTAGTGGCTTTGATGCTTGGGAGTTATTTAGTAGTAGTGGCTTTGATGCTGGGTGGTTATTTAGTAGTGGTGGCTTTGAGGCTGGGGGGTTATTTAGTAGTGGTGGCTTTGAGGCTGGGGGCATATTTAGCAGTAGTGGCTTGGAGGCCAGGGGATATTTAGCAGTAGTGGCTTGGAGGCTAGGGGGGTTATTTAGTAGTAGTTGCTAGGAGGCTAGGGGGGTTATTTAGTAGTAGTGGCTTGGAGGCTAGCGGGTTATTTAGTTGTAGTGGCTTGGAGGCTGGGGGATTATTTAGTAGTTGTGGCTTTGATGCTGGAGGGTTATTTAGTAGTTGTGGCTTTGATGCTGGGGGGTTATTTAGAAGTAGTGGCTTTGAGGTTGAGGAGGCTCGGCTGGCTATTTAGTAGTAGTGGCTTGGATGCTATGGAGGTTATTTAGTAGTAGTGGCTTGGAGGCTAGGGGGGTTATTTAGTAGTAGTGGCTTTGAGGCTGGGGGGTTATTTAGTAGTAGTGGCTTGGAGGCTAGGGGGGTTATTTAGTAGTAGTGGCTTTGAGGCTGGGGGGTTATTTAGTAGTAGTGGCTTTGATGCTGGGGAGTTATTTAGTAGTAGTGGCTTTGATGCTTTGGGGTTATTTAGTAGTGGGGGCTTTGAGGCTGGGGGGTTATTTAGTAGTGGTGGCTTTGAGGCTGGGGTGTTATTTAGTAGTAGTGGCTTTGATGCTGGGGGGTTATTTAGTAATAGTGGCTTGGAGGCTGTGGGGGTTATTTAGTTGTTGTGGCTTGTATGCTAGGGAGGGTTATTTAGTAGTAGTTGCTTACAGGCTAGTGTTTTTTTTTAGCAGTAGTGGCTCGGAGGCTAGGGGGTTATTTAGTAGTAGTGGCTTGGAGGCTAGCGGGTTATTTAGTAGTAGTGGCTTGGATGCTAGGGGGGTTATTTAGTTGTTGTGGCTTGGATGCTAGGGAGTGTTATTTAGTAGTAGTGGCTTATTTATTAGTAGTGGCTTTGAGGCTGGGGGGTTATTTAGTAGTAGTGGCTTGGAGGCTAGGGGGGTTATTTAGTAGTAGTGGCTTTGAGGCTGGGGTTATTTAGTAGTATTGGCTTTGATGCTGGGAGTTATTTAGTAGTAGTGGCTTTGATGCTGGGGGTTATTTAGTAGTGGTGGCTTTGAGGCTGGGGGGTTATTTAGTAGTGGTGGCTTTGAGGCTGGGGGCATATTTAGCAGTAGTGGCTTGGAGGCCAGGGGGGATATTTAGCAGTAGTGGCTTGGAGGCTAGGGGGTTATTTAGTAGTAGTTGCTAGGAGGCTAGGGGTTATTTAGTAGTAGTGGCTTGGAGGCTAGCGGGTTATTTAGTTGTAGTGGCTTGGAGGCTGGGGATTATTTAGTAGTTGTGGCTTTGATGCTGGGGGGTTATTTAGTAGTTGTGGCTTTGATGCTGGGGGGTTATTTAGAAGTAGTGGCTTTGAGGTTGAGGAGGCTCGGCTGGCTATTTAGTAGTAGTGGCTTGGATGCTATGGAGGTTATTTAGTAGTAGTGGCTTGGAGGCTAGGGGGTTATTTAGTAGTAGTGGCTTTGAGGCTGGGGGGTTATTTAGTAGTAGTGGCTTGGAGGCTAGGGGGGTTATTTAGTAGTAGTGGCTTTGAGGCTGGGGGTTATTTAGTAGGAGTGGCTTTGATGCTGGGAGTTATTTAGTAGTAGTGGCTTTGATGCTGGGGGGTTATTTAGTAGTGGTGGCTTTGAGGCTGGGGGGTTATTTAGTAGTGGTGGCTTTGAGGCTGGGGTGTTATTTAGTAGTAGTGGCTTTGATGCTGGGGGGTTATTTAGTAATAGTGGCTTGGAGGCTGTGGGGGGTATTTAGTTGTTGTGGCTTGTATGCTAGGGAGGGTTATTTAGTAGTAGTTGCTTGCAGGCTAGTTTTTTTTTTAGCAGTAGTGGCTTGGAGCCTAGGGGGGTTATTTAGTAGTAGTGGCTTGGAGGCTAGGAGGTTATTTAGTAGTAGTGGCTTGGAGGCTAGGAGGTTATTTAGTAGTAGTGGCTTGGAGGCTAGGAGGTTATTTAGTAGTCGTGGCTTGGAGGCTAGGGGGGTTATTTAGTAGTAGTGGCTTGGATGCTATGGGGTTATTTAGTAGTAGTGGCTTACAGGCTAGTGTTTTTTTTTAGCAGTAGTGGCTTGGAGGCTAGGGGGGTTATTTAGTTGTAGTGGCTTGGAGGCTGGGGGATTATTTAGTAGTAGTGGCTTTGATGCTGGGGGGTGTTATTTAGTAGTAGTGGCTTATTTAGTAGTAGTGGCTTTGAGGCTGGGGGTTATTTAGTAGTAGTGGCTTGGAGGCTAGGGGGTTATTTAGTAGCAGTGGCTTGGAGGCTGGGGGATATTTAGCAGTAGTGGCTTGGAGGCTAGGGGGTTATTTAGTAGTAGTGGCTTGGAGGCCAGGGGGTTATTTAGTAGTAGTGGCTTGGAGGCTAGGGGGTTATTTAATAGTAGTGGCTTGGAGGCTAGGGGGTTATTTAGTAGTAGTGGCTTGGAGGCTAGGGGGGTTATTTAGTAGTAGTGGCTTGGAGGCTAGGGGGTTATTTAGTAGTAGTGGCTTGGAGGCTAGGGCGTTATTTATTAGTAGTGGCTTGGAGGCCAGGGGATATTTAGCAGTAGTGGCTTGGAGGCTATGGGGGATATTTAGCAGTTGTGGCTTTTAGGCTAGGGGATATTTAGCAGTAGTGGCTTGGAGGCTAGGGGTTATTTAGTAGTAGTGGCTTGGAGGCTGGGGATTATTTAGTAGTAGTGGCTTTGATGCTGGGGGGTGTTATTTAGTAGTAGTGGCTTATTTAGTAGTAGTGGCTTTGAGGCTGGGGGTTATTTAGTAGTAGTGGCTTGGAGGCTAGGGGGTTATTTAGTAGCAGTGGCTTGGAGGCTGGGGGATATTTAGCAGTAGTGGCTTGGAGGCTAGGGGTTATTTAGTAGTAGTGGCTTGGAGGCCAGGGGGTTATTTAGTAGTAGTGGCTTGGAGGCTAGGGGTTATTTAGTAGTAGTGGCTTGGAGGCTAAGGGGGTTATTTAGTAGTAGTGGCTTGGAGGCTAGGGGGGTTATTTAGTAGTAGTGGCTTGGAGGCTAGGGGGTTATTTAGTAGTAGTGGCTTGGAGGCTAGGGGCGTTATTTATTAGTAGTGGCTTGGAGGCCAGGGGGATATTTAGCAGTAGTGGCTTGGAGGCTATGGGGATATTTAGCAGTTTGGCTTTTAGGCTAGGGATATTTAGCAGTAGTGGCTTGGAGGCTAGGGGGTTATTTAGTTGTAGTGGCTTGGAGGCTGGGGGATTATTTAGTAGTAGTGGCTTTGATGCTGGGGTGTTATTTAGTAGTAGTAGGCTTATTTAGTAGTAGTGGCTTGGAGGCTAAGGCGTTATTTATTAGTAGTGGCTTGGAGGCCAGGGGATATTTAGCAGTAGTGGCTTGGAGAGCTATGGGGTATATTTAGCAGTTGTGGCTTTTAGGCTAGGGGATATTTAGCAGTAGTGGCTTGGAGGCTAGGGGGTTATTTAGTAGTAGTGGCTTGGAGGCTGGGGATTATTTAGTAGTAGTGGCTTGGAGGCTAGCGGGTTATTTAGTAGTAGTGGCTTGGATGCTAGGGGGGGTTATTTAGTTGTTGTGGCTTGGATGCTAGGGAGTGTTATTTAGTAGTAGTAGCTTTGATGCTGGGAGCTTATTTAGTAGTAGTGGCTTTGAGGCTGGGGGTTATTTAGTAGTAGTGGCTTGGAGGCTAGGGGGGTTATTTAGTAGTAGTGGCTTTGATGCTGGGGAGTTATTTAGTAGTAGTGGCTTTGATGCTGGGGGGTTATTTAGTAGTGGTGGCTTTGAGGCTGGGGGTTATTTAGTAGTGGTGGCTTTGAGGCTGGGGCATATTTAGAAGTAGTGGCTTGGAGGCCAGGGGGGATATTTAGCAGTAGTGGCTTGGAGGCTAGGGGGGTTATTTAGTAGTAGTTGCTAGGAGGCTAGGGGGGTTATTTAGTAGTAGTGGCTTGGAGGCTAGCGGGTTATTTAGTTGTAGTGGCTTGGAGGCTAGCGGGTTATTTAGTTGTAGTGGCTTGGAGGCTGGGGGATTATTTAGTAGTAGTGGCTTTGATGCTGGGGAGTTATTTAGTAGTTGTGGCTTTGATGCTGGGGGGTTATTTAGTAGTAGTGGCTTTGATGCTGGGGGGTTATTTAGAAGTAGTGGCTTTGAGGTTGAGGAGGCTCGGCTGGCTATTTAGTAGTAGTGGCTTGGATGCTATGGAGGTTATTTAGTAGTAGTGGCTTGGAGGTTAGGGGGTTATTTAGTAGTAGTGGCTTTGAGGCTGGGGGGTTATTTAGTAGTAGTGGCTTGGAGGCTAGGGGGGTTATTTAGTAGTAGTGGCTTTGAGGCTGGGGGTTATTTAGTAGTAGTGGCTTTGATGCTGGGGAGTTATTTAGTAGTAGTGGCTTTGATGCTGGGGGGTTTTTTAGTAGTGGTGGCTTTGAGGCTGGGGGGTTATTTAGTAGTGGTGGCTTTGAGGCTGGGGTGTTATTTAGTAGTAGTGGCTTTGATGCTGGGGGGTTATTTAGTAATAGTGGCTTGGAGGCTGTGGGGGTTATTTAGTTGTTGTGGCTTGTATGCTAGGGAGGGTTATTTAGTAGTAGTTGCTTGCAGGCTAGGTTTTTTTTTTAGTAGTAGTGGCTTGGAGGCTAGGGTGGTTGTTTAGTAGTAGTGGCTTGGAGGCTAGGGGGGTTATTTAGTAGTAGTGGCTTGGAGGCTAGGAGGTTTTTTAGTAGTAGTGGCTTGGAGGCTAGGGGGTTATTTAGTAGTAGTGGCTTGGAGGCTAGGGGGGTTGTTTAGTAGTTGTGGCTTGGAGGCTAGGGGGTTATTTAGTAGTAGTGGCTTGGAGGCTGGGGGGTTATTTAGTAGTAGTGGCTTAGAGGTTGAGGAGGCTAGGGGGGTTATTTAGTAGTTGTGGCGTTGATGTTATGGGGGTTATTTAGTAGTAGTGGCTTGGGCGCTAGGGGGTTTATTTAGTAGTAGTGGCTTGGAGGCTAGGGGGGGTATTTAGTAGTTGTTGCTTGGAGTCTGTGGAGGCTGGGGGGGTTTTTAGTATTAGTGGCTTGGAGGGTATGGGGTTATTTAGTAGTTGTTGTTTGGAGGCTTGGAGTGTTATTTAGTTGTTGAGGCTTGGATGCTAGGGGGGGTTATTTAGTAGTAGTGGCTTGTAGGCTAGGGTTGTTTATTTAGTAGTAGTAGCTTGGAGGCTAGGGGGTTATTTAGTAGAAGTGGCTTTGAGGTTGGGTGTGATTTAGTAATAGTGGCTTGGAGGGTAGGGGTTATTTAGTAGTAGTGGCTTGGAGGCTAGGGGGGGTATTTTGTAGTAGTGGCTTGGAGGCTGGGGGGTTATTTAGTAGTAGTGGCTTAGATGTTGAGGAGGCTAGGGGGGTTGTTTAGTTGTAGTGGCTTGGAGGCTAGGGGGGTTATTTAGTTGTAGTGGCTTGGAAGCTGTGGGGGTTATTTAGTAGTAGTGGCTTGGAGGCTAGGGGGGTTATTTAGTAGTAGTGGCTTGGAGGCTAGGGTGGTTATTTAGTAGTAGTGGCTTTGAGGGTAGGGGGTTATTTAGTAGTAGTGGCTTGGAGGGTAGGGGGTTATTTAGTAGTAGTGGCTTGGCGTGTTATTTAGTTGTTGTGGCTTGGATGCTAGGGGTTATTTAGTAGTAGTGGCTTGGATGCTAGGGGGTTATTTAGTGGTAGTGACTTGGAGGTTGAGGAGGCTATGGGGTTATTTAGTAGAAGTGGCTTTGAGGCTAGGGGGGGTTATTTAGTTGTTGTGGCTTTGATGCTGTGGGGGTTATTTAGTTGTTGTGGCTTGGATGCTAGGGAGGGTTATTTAATAGTAGTGGCTTGCAGGCTAGGGTTATTTTTTTAGTAGTAGTGGCTTGGATGCTTGGGGGGTTATTTAGTAGTAGTGGCTTGGATGCTATGGGGGTTATTTAGTAGTAGTGGCTAGGAGGCTAGGGGGGTTATTTAGTAGTAGTGGCTTGGAGGCTGTGGAGGATGGGGGGCTATTTAGTAGTAGTGGCTAGGAAGATAGGGTGTTTAGTAGTAGTGGTGGCTTGGTGGCTAGGGGTTATTTAGTAGTGGTGGCTTGGAGGCTGGGGGTTGTTTAGTAGTAGTGGCTTGGAGGCTGGGGGGTTATTTAGTAGTAGTTGCTTGGAGGCTGGGGGGCTATTTAGTAGTAGTGGCTTGGAGGCTAGCGGGTTGTTTAGTAGTAGTGGCTTGGAGGCTGGGGGTTATTTATTAGTAGTGGTTTGGAGGCTGGGGAGCTATTTAGTAGTAGTGTCTTGGATGCTAGGGGGGTTATTTAGTAGTAGTGGCTTGGAGGCTGTGGGGTTATTTAGTAGTAGTGGATTGGAGGCTGGGGGGTTATTTATTAGTAGTGGCTTGGAGGCTATGGGGGTTATTTAGTTGTAGTGGCTTGGAGGCTGGGGGGCTATTTAGTAGTAGTGGCTTGGAGGCTAGGGCGGTCATTTAGTAGTAGTGGCTTGGAGGCTAGGGAGGTTGTTTAGTAGTAGTGGCTTGGAGGCTAGGGGGGTTATTTAGTCAAAGTCAAAGTCACCATTATTAGTCAGTTGTACAACCGAATGCCTTCAACCGAAATGTGTCTTCCGCATTTAACCCAACCCCTCTGAATCAGAGAGGTGCGGGGGGCTGCCTTTAATCGACATCCACGTCTTGGCGCCCGAGGAACAGTGGGTTAACTGCCTTGTTCAGGGGCAGAACGACAGATTTTTACCTTGTCAGCTCGGGGATTTGAACTTGCAGCCCTCCGGTTACAAGTCCAACGCTCTAACCACTAGGCTACCTGCCGCCCCCAGTTCAACCGAATGCCTTCAACTGAAATGTGTCTTCCGCATTTAACCCAACCCCTCTGAATCAGAGAGGTGCGGGGGGGCTGCCTTAATCGACATCCACGTCTTCGGCGCCCGGGGAACAGTGGGTTAACTGCCTTGTTCAGGGGCAGAATGACAGATTTTTTTCCCTTGTCAGCTCGGGGATTCGAACTTGCAACCCTCCGGTTACAAGTCTAACACTCTAACCACTAGGCTACCTAGGCTACCTGCCGCCCAGTGGTAGTGGCTTGGAGGCTGAGGAGCCTGGGGGGGTTATTTAGTAGTAGTGGCTTGGAGGCTAGGGGGGTTATTTAGTAGTAGTAGCTTGGAGGCTGGGGGGTTTATTTGGTAGTCGTGGCTTTGAGGATAGGGGATTATTTAGTAGTAGTGTCTTGGAGGATATGTTGGTTATTTATTAGTAGTGGCTTGGAGGCTAGGTGGGTTATTTAGTAGTAGTGGCTTGGAGGCTGGGGGGTTATTTTGTAGTAGTGGCTTAGAGGTTGAGGAGGCTAGGGCGTTGTTTAGTAGTAGTGGCTTGGAGGCTATGGGGTTTATATAGTTGTAGTGGCTTGGAGGCTGGGGGCTATATAGTAGTAGTGTCTTGGAGGCTAGGGGTTATTTAGTAGTAGTTGCTTGGAGGCTAGGGGGTTGTTTAGTAGTAGTGGCTTGGAGGCTAGGGGGTTATTTAGTAGTAGTGGCTTGGAGGCTGAGGAGCCTGGGGGTATTTAGTAGTAGTGGCTTGGAGGCTTGGGGTTATTTAGTAGTAGTGGCTTGGAGGCTGAGGACCCTGGGGGTTATTTATAAGTAGTGGCTTAGAGGTTGAGGATGCTTGGAGGGCTATTTAGTAGTTGTGGCTTGTAGGCTGAGGAGGCTGGGGGGGTTATTTAGTAGTAGTGGCTTGGATGCTGTGGGGGTTATTTAGTAGTAGTGGTTTGGAGGCTAGGGGGGTTATTTAGTAGTAGTGGCTTGGAGGCTATCGGGGTTATTTAGTAGTAGTGGCTTGGAGGCTAGGGCGGTTATTTAGTAGTAGTGGCTTGGAGGCTAGGGAGGTTGTTTAGTCAAAGTCAAAGTCAAAGTCACCATTATTAGTCAGTTGTACAACCAAATGCCTTCAACCGAAATGTGTCTTCCGCATTTAACCCAACCCCTCTGAATCAGAGAGGTGCGGGGGGGCTGCCTTAATCGGGGTTATTTAGTAGTAGTGGCTTGGAGGCTATCGGGGTTATTTAGTAGTAGTGGCTTGGAGGCTAGGGGGGTTATTTAGTAGTAGTGGCTTGGAGGCTGAGGAGCCTGGGGGGGTTATTTAGTAGTAGTGGCTTGGAGGCTAGGGGGGTTATTTAGTAGTAGTAGCTTGGAGGCTGGGGGGTTTATTTGGTAGTCGTGGCTTGGAGGATAGGGGATTATTTAGTAGTAGTGTCTTGGAGGATATGTTGGTTATTTATTAGTAGTGGCTTGGAGGCTAGGTGGGTTATTTAGTAGTAGTGGCTTGGAGGCTGGGGGGTTATTTTGTAGTAGTGGCTTAGAGGTTGAGGAGGCTAGGGGCGTTGTTTAGTAGTAGTGGCTTGGAGGCTATGGGGTTTATATAGTTGTAGTGGCTTGGAGGCTGGGGGCTATATAGTAGTAGTGGCTTGGAGGCTAGGGGGTTATTTAGTAGTAGTTGCTTGGAGGCTAGGGGGTTGTTTAGTAGTAGTGGCTTGGAGGCTAGGGGTTATTTAGTAGTAGTGGCTTGGAGGCTGAGGAGCCTGGGGGGTTATTTAGTAGTAGTGGCTTGGAGGCTACGGGGTTATTTAGTAGTAGTGGCTTGGAGGCTGAGGACCCTGGGGGTTATTTATAAGTAGTGGCTTAGAGGTTGAGGATGCTTGGAGGGCTATTTAGTAGTTGTGGCTTGTAGGCTGAGGAGGCTGGGGGTTATTTAGTAGTAGTGGCTAAGATGCTGTGGGGTTATTTAGTAGTAGTGGTTTGGAGGCTAGGGGGGTTATTTAGTAGTAGTGGCTTGGAGGCTATCGGGGTTATTTAGTAGTAGTGGCTTGGAGGCTAGGCCGGTTATTTAGTAGTAGTGGCTTGGAGGCTAGGGAGGTTGTTTAGTAGTAGTGGCTTGGAGGCTAGGGATTATTTAGTAGTAGTGGCTTGGAGGCTGAGGAGCCTGGGGGGGTTATTTAGTAGTAGTGGCTTGGAGGCTAGGGGGTTATTTAGTAGTAGTAGCTTGGAGGCTGGGGGTTTATTTGGTAGTCGTGGCTTGGAGGATAGGGATTATTTAGTAGTATTTGTGGCTTGTAGGCTAGGGGTTATTTGGTAGTAGTGGCTTGGAGGCTGAGGAGCCTGGGAGGTTATTTATTAGTAGTGGCTTGGAGGCTATGGGGGTTATTTAGTAGTAGTTGCTTGGAGGCTAGTGGGGTTTTTTTGGTTGTAGTGGCTTGGATGCTGAGGAGCCTTGGGGGTTAATTAGTAGTAGTTGCTTGGAGGCTAGGGAGGGCTTTTTAGTAGTAGTGGCTTGTAGGCTAGGGGGGGTTATTTAGTAGTAGTGGTTTGGAGGCTGATGTTGCTTGGGGTTATTTAGTAGTAGTAGCTTGGAGGCTAGGGGGTTAATTCGTAGTAGTGGCTTGGAGGCTGGGGGGTTATTTAGTAGTAGTTTTTTGGAGGCTATTGGGGTTATTTATTATTAGTGGCTTGGAGGATAGTTTTTTTTTTAGTAGTAGTGGCTTGGAGGATATGTTGGTTATTTATTAGTAGTGGCTTGGAGGCTAGGTGGTTATTTAATAGTAGTTTTTTGGAGGCTAGTGGGGTTATTTAGTATTAGTGGCTTGGAGGATAGTTGTTTTTTAGTAGTAGTGGCTTGGAGGCTATGTTAGTTATTTATTAGTAGTGGCTTGGAGGCTAGGTGGTTATTTAATAGTAGTGGCTTGGAGGCTAATTTGGTTATCTGGTAGTAGTGGCTTGGAGGCTGTGGAGCCTGGGGGGGTTATTTAGTAGTAGTGGCTTGGAGGATAGGGGGTTAATTAGTAGTAGTGGTTTGGAGGCTAGGGGGGTTATTTAGTAGTAGTGGCTTGGAGGCTGAGGAGGCTGGGGGGGTTATTTAGTTGTAGTGGCTTGGATGCTGTGGGTGTTATTTAGTAGTAGTGGTTTGGAGGCTAGGGGGGTTGTTTAGTAGTTGTGGCTTGGAGGCTAGGGGGTTATTTAGTAGTAGTGGCTTGGAGGCTGGGGGGTTATTTAGTAGTAGTGGCTTAGAGGTTGAGGAGGCTAGGGGTTATTTAGTAGTTGTGGCGTTGATGTTATGGGGGTTATTTAGTAGTAGTGGCTTGGGGCGCTAGGGTTTATTTAGTAGTAGTGGCTTGGAGGCTAGGGGGTATTTAGTAGTTGTTGCTTGGAGTCTGTGGAGGCTGGGGGGGTTTTTAGTATTAGTGGCTTGGAGGGTATGGGGTTATTTAGTAGTTGTTGTTTGGAGGCTTGGAGTGTTATTTAGTTGTTGAGGCTTGGATGCTAGGGGGGGTTATTTAGTAGTAGTGGCTTGTAGGCTAGGGTTGTTTATTTAGTAGTAGTAGCTTGGAGGCTAGGGGGTTATTTAGTAGAAGTGGCTTTGAGGTTGGGTGTGATTTAGTAATAGTGGCTTGGAGGGTAGGGGGTTATTTAGTAGTAGTGGCTTGGAGGCTAGGGGGGGTATTTTGTAGTAGTGGCTTGGAGGCTGGGGGGTTATTTAGTAGTAGTGGCTTAGATGTTGAGGAGGCTAGGGGGGTTGTTTAGTTGTAGTGGCTTGGAGGCTAGGGGGGTTATTTAGTTGTAGTGGCTTGGAAGCTGTGGGGGTTATTTAGTAGTAGTGGCTTGGAGGCTAGGGGGGTTATTTAGTAGTAGTGGCTTGGAGGCTAGGGTGGTTATTTAGTAGTAGTGGCTTTGAGGCTGGGTGGTTATTTAGTTGTAGTGGCTTGGAGGGTAGGGGGTTATTTAGTAGTAGTGGCTTGGCGGCTTGGAGTGTTATTTAGTTGTTGTGGCTTGGATGCTAGGGGGGGTTATTTAGTAGTAGTGGCTTGGATGCTAGGGGGTTATTTAGTGGTAGTGACTTGGAGGTTGAGGAGGCTATGGGGTTATTTAGTAGAAGTGGCTTTGAGGCTAGGGGGGGTTATTTAGTTGTTGTGGCTTTGATGCTGTGGGGGTTATTTAGTTGTTGTGGCTTGGATGCTAGGGAGGGTTATTTAATAGTAGTGGCTTGCAGGCTAGGGTTATTTTTTTAGTAGTAGTGGCTTGGATGCTTGGGGGGTTATTTAGTAGTAGTGGCTTGGAGGCTAGGGGGGTTATTTAGTAGTAGTGGCTTGGAGGCTAGGGGATTATTTAGTAGTTGTGGTTTGGAGGCCAGGGGCGTTATTTAGTAGTATTGGCTTGGTGGCTAGGGGGGTTATTTAGTAGTAGTGGCTTGGAGGCTAGGGGGTTATTTAGTAGTAGTGGCTTGGAGGCTGGGGGTTATTTAGTAGTAGTGGCTTGGCGGCTAGGGGTTATTTAGTAGTAGTGGCTTGGATGCTGGGGGTTATTTAGTAGTAGTGGCTTGGATGCTGGGGGTTATTTAGTAGTAGTGTCTTGGATGCTGGTGGGTTATTTAGTAGTAGTGTCTTGGAGCCTGGGGGTTATTTAGTGGTAGTGTCTTGGAGCCTGGGGGGTATTTAGTAGTAGTGGCTTGGAGGATAGGGGTTATTTAGTAGTAGTGGCTTGGAGGATAGGGGTTATTTAGTAGTAGTGGCTTGGAGGCTGGGGGTTATTTAGTAGTAGTGGCTTAGAGGTTGAGGAGGCTAGGGGGTTGTTTAGTTGTAGTGGCTTGGAGGCTAGGGGGTTATTTAGTTGTAGTGGCTTGGAAGCTGTGGGGTTATTTAGTAGTAGTGGCTTGGAGGCTAGGGGGGTTATTTAGAAGTAGTGGCTTTGAGGTTGAGGAGGATGGGGGTTGTTTAGTTGTTGTGGCTTGGATGCTATGGGGGTTATTTAGTAGTAGTGGCTTGGATGCTGGGGTTATTTAGTAGTGGTGGCTTGGAGGCTGGGGGGGTTATTTAGTAGTAGTGGCTTGGAGGCTAGGGGTTATTTGGTAGTAGTGGCTTGGAGGCTGGGGGTTATTTAGTAGTAGTGGCTTGGAGGCTGGGGGGTTATTTAGTAGTAGTGGCTTGGAGGCTAGGGCGGGTTATTTGGTAGTATTGGCTTGGAGGATAGTGGGTTTTTTAGTAGTAGTGGCTTGGAGGCTAGGGGGGTTATTTAGTAGTAGTGGCTTGGAGTATAGAGGGTTATTTAGTAGTAGTGGTTTGGAGGCTGGGGGTTATTTATTTGTAGTGGCTTGGATACTATGGGGGTTATTTAGTAGTAGTGGCTTGGAGGTTAGGGGTATTTAGTAGTAGTGGCTTGGAGGCTGTGGAGGATGGGGGGTTATTTAGTAGTAGTGGCTTAGAGGTTGAGGAGGCTAGGAGGGCTATTTAGTAGTTGTGGCTTGTAGGCTGAGGAGGCTGGTGGGGTTATTTAGTAGTAGTGGCTTGGATGCTATGGGGGTTATTTAGTAGTAGTGGCTAGGAGGCTAGGGGGGTTATTTAGTAGTAGTGGCTTGGAGGCTAGAGGGGTTATTTAGTAGTAGTGGCTTGGAGGCTGTGGAGGATGGGGGGCTATTTAGTAGTAGTGGCTAGGAAGATAGGGTGTTTAGTAGTAGTGGTGGCTTGGTGGCTAGGGGTTATTTAGTAGTGGTGGCTTGGAGGCTGGGGTTGTTTAGTAGTAGTGGCTTGGAGGCTGGGGGTTATTTAGTAGTAGTTGCTTGGAGGCTGGGGGCTATTTAGTAGTAGTGGCTTGGAGGCTAGCGGGTTGTTTAGTAGTAGTGGCTTGGAGGCTGGGGGGTTATTTATTAGTAGTGGTTTGGAGGCTGGGGAGCTATTTAGTAGTAGTGTCTTGGATGCTAGGGGGGTTATTTAGTAGTAGTGGCTTGGAGGCTGTGGGGTTATTTAGTAGTAGTGGATTGGAGGCTGGGGGGTTATTTATTAGTAGTGGCTTGGAGGCTATGGGGGTTATTTAGTTGTAGTGGCTTGGAGGCTGGGGGCTATTTAGTAGTAGTGGCTTGGAGGCTAGGGCGGTTATTTAGTAGTAGTGGCTTGGAGGCTAGGGAGGTTGTTTAGTAGTAGTGGCTTGGAGGCTAGGGGGGTTATTTAGTGGTAGTGGCTTGGAGGCTGAGGAGCCTGGGGGGGTTATTTAGTAGTAGTGGCTTGGAGGCTAGGGGGGTTATTTAGTAGTAGTAGCTTGGAGGCTGGGGGGTTTATTTGGTAGTCGTGGCTTTGAGGATAGGGGATTATTTAGTAGTAGTGTCTTGGAGGATATGTTGGTTATTTATTAGTAGTGGCTTGGAGGCTAGGTGGGTTATTTAGTAGTAGTGGCTTGGAGGCTGGGGGGTTATTTTGTAGTAGTGGCTTAGAGGTTGAGGAGGCTAGGGGCGTTGTTTAGTAGTAGTGGCTTGGAGGCTATGGGGTTTATATAGTTGTAGTGGCTTGGAGGCTGGGGGGCTATATAGTAGTAGTGTCTTGGAGGCTAGGGGGTTATTTAGTAGTAGTTGCTTGGAGGCTAGGGGGGTTGTTTAGTAGTAGTGGCTTGGAGGCTAGGGGGTTATTTAGTAGTAGTGGCTTGGAGGCTGAGGAGCCTGGGGGGTATTTAGTAGTAGTGGCTTGGAGGCTACGGGGTTATTTAGTAGTAGTGGCTTGGAGGCTGAGGACCCTGGGGGGGTTATTTATAAGTAGTGGCTTAGAGGTTGAGGATGCTTGGAGGGCTATTTAGTAGTTGTGGCTTGTAGGCTGAGGAGGCTGGGGGGGTTATTTAGTAGTAGTGGCTTGGATGCTGTGGGGGTTATTTAGTAGTAGTGGTTTGGAGGCTAGGGGGGTTATTTAGTAGTAGTGGCTTGGAGGCTATCGGGGTTATTTAGTAGTAGTGGCTTGGAGGCTAGGGCGGTTATTTAGTAGTAGTGGCTTGGAGGCTAGGGAGGTTGTTTAGTCAAAGTCAAAGTCACCATTATTAGTCAGTTGTACAACCAAATGCCTTCAACCGAAATGTGTCTTCCGCATTTAACCCAACCCCTCTGAATCAGAGAGGTGCGGGGGCTGCCTTAATCAAGGTTATTTAGTAGTAGTGGCTTGGAGGCTATCGAGTTATTTAGTAGTAGTGGCTTGGAGGCTAGGGGGTTATTTAGTAGTAGTGGCTTGGAGGCTGAGGAGCCTGGGGGTTATTTAGTAGTAGTGGCTTGGAGGCTAGGGGGTTATTTAGTAGTAGTAGCTTGGAGGCTGGGGGGTTTATTTGGTAGTCGTGGCTTGGAGGATAGGGGATTATTTAGTAGTAGTGTCTTGGAGGATATGTTGGTTATTTATTAGTAGTGGCTTGGAGGCTAGGTGGGTTATTTAGTAGTAGTGGCTTGGAGGCTGGGGGGTTATTTTGTAGTAGTGGCTTAGAGGTTGAGGAGGCTAGGGGCGTTGTTTAGTAGTAGTGGCTTGGAGGCTATGGGGTTTATATAGTTGTAGTGGCTTGGAGGCTGGGGGGCTATATAGTAGTAGTGGCTTGGAGGCTAGGGGGGTTATTTAGTAGTAGTTGCTTGGAGGCTAGGGGTTGTTTAGTAGTAGTGGCTTGGAGGCTAGGGGTTATTTAGTAGTAGTGGCTTGGAGGCTGAGGAGCCTGGGGGGTTATTTAGTAGTAGTGGCTTGGAGGCTACGGGGGTTATTTAGTAGTAGTGGCTTGGAGGCTGAGGACCCTGGGGGGGTTATTTATAAGTAGTGGCTTAGAGGTTGAGGATGCTTGGAGGGCTATTTAGTAGTTGTGGCTTGTAGGCTGAGGAGGCTGGGGGGGTTATTTAGTAGTAGTGGCTTGGATGCTGTGGGGGTTATTTAGTAGTAGTGGTTTGGAGGCTAGGGGGGTTATTTAGTAGTAGTGGCTTGGAGGCTATCGGGGTTATTTAGTAGTAGTGGCTTGGAGGCTAGGGCGGTTATTTAGTAGTAGTGGCTTGGAGGCTAGGGAGGTTGTTTAGTAGTAGTGGCTTGGAGGCTAGGGGGGTTATTTAGTAGTAGTGGCTTGGAGGCTGAGGAGCCTGGGGGGGTTATTTAGTAGTAGTGGCTTGGAGGCTAGGGGTTATTTAGTAGTAGTAGCTTGGAGGCTGGGGGGTTTATTTGGTAGTCGTGGCTTGGAGGATAGGGGATTATTTAGTAGTATTTGTGGCTTGTAGGCTAGGGGGTTATTTGGTAGTAGTGGCTTGGAGGCTGAGGAGCCTGGGGGGGTTATTTAGTAGTAGTGGCTTGGAGGCTATGGGGGTTATTTAGTAGTAGTTGCTTGGAGGCTAGTGGGGTTTTTTTGGTTGTAGTGGCTTGGATGCTGAGGAGCCTTGGGGGTTAATTAGTAGTAGTTGCTTGGAGGCTAGGGAGGCCTTTTTAGTAGTAGTGGCTTGTAGGCTAGGGGGGGTTATTTAGTAGTAGTGGTTTGGAGGCTGATGTTGCTTGGGGTTATTTAGTAGTAGTAGCTTGGAGGCTAGGGGGTTAATTAGTAGTAGTGGCTTGGAGGCTGGGGGGTTATTTAGTAGTAGTTTTTTGGAGGCTATTGGGGTTATTTATTATTAGTGGCTTGGAGGATAGTTTTTTTTTTAGTAGTAGTGGCTTGGAGGATATGTTGGTTATTTATTAGTAGTGGCTTGGAGGCTAGGTGGTTATTTAATAGTAGTTTTTTGGAGGCTAGTGGGGTTATTTAGTATTAGTGGCTTGGAGGATAGTTGTTTTTTAGTAGTAGTGGCTTGGAGGCTATGTTAGTTATTTATTAGTAGTGGCTTGGAGGCTAGGTGGTTATTTAATAGTAGTGGCTTGGAGGCTAATTTGGTTATCTGGTAGTAGTGGCTTGGAGGCTGTGGAGCCTGGGGGGGTTATTTAGTAGTAGTGGCTTGGAGGATAGGGGGTTAATTAGTAGTAGTGGTTTGGAGGCTAGGGGGGTTATTTAGTAGTAGTGGCTTGGAGGCTGAGGAGGCTGGGGGGGTTATTTAGTTGTAGTGGCTTGGATGCTGTGGGTGTTATTTAGTAGTAGTGGTTTGGAGGCTAGGGGGTTATTTAGTAGTAGTGGCTTGGAAGCTAATTTGGTTATCTGGTAGTAGTGGCTTGGAGGCTTAGGAGCCTGGGGGGGTTATTTAGTAGTAGTGGCTTGGAGGCTAGGGGTTATTTAGTAGTAGTGGCTTGGAGGCTGAGGAGCCTGGGGGTTATTTAGTAGTAGTGGCTTGGAGGCTAGGGGGGATATTTGGTAGTAGTGGCTTGGAGGCTAGGGGGGTTATTTAGTAGTAGTGTCTTGGAGGCTGAGGAGCCTATGGGGGTTATTTAGTAGTAGTGTCTTGGAGGCTAGGGGGGTTATTTAGTAGTAGTGTGTTTGGATGCTAGGGGGGTTATTTAGTAGTAGTGGCTTGGACGCTAGGGGGGTTATTTAGTAGTGGTAGTTTGGAGGTTGGCGGTAGACACAGGCCAAGTGCCAGGTAGTGAGAGTGGGGTTTGGTCTGCCTAGTGCCAGGTAGTGAGAGTGGGGTTTGGTCTGCCTAGTGCCAGGTAGTGAGAGTGGGGTTTGGTCTGCCTAGTGCCAGGTAGTGAGAGTGGGGTTTGGTCTGCCTAGTGCCAGGTAGTGAGTGTGGGGTTTGGGTGGTTTTGGGGTTGTGGTTGTGGTGCATTATGGGAAGCCTAGGACCAGGAAGTGAACAGGAAGCTGAACTGTGTTTCATTGATTTCAGGGATGAGAGCTGCAGTCAGGAGGGCGATGGTGGTGATGAGGATCTGGGGGAGGAAGGGGAGGAGTTTGAGTGTTACCCCCCGGGGATGAAGGTGCAGGTGAGGTATGGGCGCGGTCGCAGCCTGAAGACGTACCAGGCCACTGTGAAAGAGGCTGACGTGGAGGGGGGAGAGGTGCTCTACCTGGTTCACTACTGTGGCTGGAACGTCAGGTAAGATGAGCAGGACACACAGCCCTGGGTATTATGACCTATCACCTCAATATATCTGACCGACCATCTTCCTAGCCACCAGTAGTATTACAGCTATATTATTCACCCTCTTCAAATAGACCCAGCTTTGGCTGTTAATATAAAGAGTTGACCTTTTAAATGGAGATCCCTATAGCAACAACATGCAGATCCCTATAGCAACAACATGGAGATCCCTATAGCAACAGCATGCAGATCCCTATAGCAACAACATGGATATCCCTATAGCAACAACATGGAGATCCCTATAGCAACAACATGCAGATCCCTATAGCAACAACATGAATATCCCTATAGCAACAACATGAATATCCCTATAGCAACAACATGAATATCCCTATAGCAACAACATGAATATCCCTATAGCAACAACATGAATATCCCTATAGCAACAACATGAATATCCCTATAGCAACAACATGAATATCCCTATAGCAACAACATGAATATCCCTATAGCAACAACATGAATATCCCTATAGCAACAACATGGATATCCCTATAGCAACAACATGAATATCCCTATAGCAACAACATGAATATCCCTATAGCAACAACATGAATATCCCTATAGCAACAACATGAATATCCCTATAGCAACAACATGAATATCCCTATAGCAACAACATGAATATCCCTATAGCAACAACATGAATATCCCTATAGCAACAACATGAATATCCCTATAGCAACAACATGAATATCCCTATAGCAACAACATGGATATCCCTATAGCAACAACATGAATATCCCTATAGCAACAACATGAATATCCCTATAGCAACAACATGAATATCCCTATAGCAACAACATGAATATCCCTATAGCAACAACATGAATATCCCTATAGCAACAACATGAATATCCCTATAGCAACAACATGAATATCCCTATAGCAACAGCATGCAGATCCCTATAGCAACAACATGAATATCCCTATAGCAACAACATGAATATCCCTATAGCAACAACATGAATATCCCTATAGCAACAACATGAATAGCCCTATACCAACAACATGAATATCCCTATAGCAACAACATGGATATCCCTATAGCAACAACATGAATATCCCTATAGCAACAACATGGAGATCCCTATAGCAACAACATGAATATCCCTATAACAACAACATGGAGATCCCTATAGCAACAACATGGAGATCCCTATAGCAACAACATGGAGATCCCTATAGCAACAACATGAATATCCCTATAGCAACAACATGGATATCCCTATAGCAACAACATGAATATCCCTATAGCAACAACATGGATATCCCTATAGCAACAACATGGAGATCCCTATAGCAACAACATGGATATCCCTATAGCAACAACATGAATATCCCTATAGCAACAACATGAATATCCCTATAGCAACAACATGGATATCCCTATAGCAACAACATGGAGATCCCTATAGCAACAACATGGATATCCCTATAGCAACAACATGAATATCCCTATAACAACAACATGGAGATCCCTATAGCAACAACATGGATATCCCTATAGCAACAACATGGATATCCCTATAGCAACAACATGAATATCCCTATAGCAACAACATGGATATCCCTATAGCAACAACATGGATATCCCTATAGCAACAACATGAATATTCCTATAGCAACAACATGGATATCCCTATAGCAACAACATGAATATCCCTATAGCAACATGGATATCCCTATAGCAACAACATGGATATCCCTATAGCAACAACATGGATATCCCTATAGCAACAACATGGAGATCCCTATAGCAACAACATGGATATCCCTACAGCAACAACATGGATATCCCTATAGAGACAACATGGATATCCCTATAGCAACAACATGGATATCCCTATAGCAACAACATGGAGATCCCTATAGCAACAACATGAATATCTATAGCAACAACATGGATATCCCTATAGCAACAATATGGAGATCCCTTCCTCTCTGTTATTATGATACAAGCTCACATATATTATATTTATATATCATTGATTATATCTTACCATCCCCTATAGATAATGCCATGGTCCCTCTGTGACAGGACTAATGAATTATCATTGATTATATCTTACCATCCCCTATAGATAATGCCATGGTCCCTCTGTGACAGGACTAATGAATTATCATTGATTATATCTTACCATCCCCTATAGATAATGCCATGGTCCCTCTGTGACAGGACTAATGAATTATCATTGATTATATCTTACCATCCCCTATAGATAATGTAATGGTCCCTCTGTGACAGGACTAGTGAATTATCATTGATTATATCTTACCATCCCCTATAGATAATGTAATGGTCCCTCTGTGACAGGACTAGTGAATTATCATTGATTATATCTTACCATCCCATATAGATAATGTCATGATCCCTCTGTGACAGGACTAGTGAATTATCATTGATTATATCTTACCATCCCCTATAGATAATGTAATGGTCCCTCTGTGACAGGACTAGTGAATTATCATTGATTATATCTTACCATCCCCTATAGATAATGTAATGGTCCCTCTGTGACAGGACTAGTGAATTATCATTGATTATATCTTACCATCCCCTATAGATAATGCCATGGTGTCAGGATTAATTAATTGTCATTGCACTGTGGCCATCTAGTGGTTAGAATTGAGAATTGAGGCAATCAGTAATGACTTTGGTTTGTTGCCGTTTTAAAGTGTCGACTGCCAGTTTGTCTCCCCGTCCGTCCGTCTGTCCTCCCACTGTCTCAGTAGTCTAGAGACGGGCTGAGTTTGACCAAAAAATGAAGCTCTTTCACAGAGCCTTCTCATTGAAGAATAGAGCTATTTTATGTAGTCCTAAGCCACTTTAAAATGCCATTTAATCCTAATTCACATTATAGGGCCAAACTTACCCAAACCTACCCAAGCCAAGCTGAGAATCTGAGCTGGCTTGGTTACACATCCACCATAATTGCTGGAACCATACTGGAATGGACCACAGGCAGCAGGGTACGGTTCGAGTGGGGCCCTATAGTGTGAATCTGGTATTAAAGTGCTGCTATACATACCTCTACCTCTCTCCCCTCTCCCCCCCTGGGCCAGAGACAGGGTAATAAATACAGTGTTACTATGTAGAAGTAGAGTTGGCATACATAAGGGTATCACGAGACAGACATAAGAGAGAAGAGCTTTTCACAGTGAGACCAATGTAGTGATGTCATTGTCTCACTGTTGTTTTGTGGTTGAATTCCATCAGTGGTTGAGCAGAGGTTCTATTCTCTGCGTTACTGAGTCTTGTGGTGTGACGTTGGAAGACTTTCATGCCTTTCTGTTGATCCAAGTAGACTACCTTTGGGTAGTTAACGTTCTGTAATTCATTTCTGTGGTTGTTGGTATCATCATAATGTTGATTTATCTTAAGGTTGTCTTATTCCATAATATAATGTGGATTTGTCTTAATTAAGGATGTCTTATTCCATAATATAATGTGGATTTGTCTTCATTAAGGTTGTCTTATTCCATAATATAATGTGGATTTGTCTTAATTAAGGATGTCTTATTCCATAATATAATGTGGATTTGCCTTCATTAAGGTTGTCTTATTCCATTATATAATGTGGATTTGTCTTCATTAAGGTTGTCTTATTCCATAATATAATGTGGATTTGTCTTAATTAAGGATGTCTTATTCCATAATATAATGTGGATTTGCCTTCATTAAGGTTGTCTTATTCCATTATATAATGTGGATTTGTCTTCAGTAAGGTTCTCTTATTCCATTATATAATGTGGATTTGTCTTCATTAAGGTTCTCTTATTCCATTATATAATGTGGATTTGTCTTCATTAAGGTTCTCTTATTCCATAATATAATGTGGATTTGTCTTCATTAAGGTTGTCTTATTCCATAATATAATGTGGATTTGTCTTCAGTAAGGTTCTCTTATTCCATTATATAATGTGGATTTGTCTTCAGTAAGGTTCTCTTATTCCATTATATAATTATGGGGTGTTAGGGTAGCCTAGTGGTTAGAGCGTTGGACTAGTAACCCAAAGGTCGAATCCCCGAGCTGACAAGGTAAAAATCTGTCGTTCTGCCCCTGAACAAGGCAGTTAACCCACTGTTCCTAGGCCGTCATTGATGATAAGAATTTGTTCTTAACTGACTTGCCTGGTTAAATAAAGGTGTAATATATATATATATATATATATATATATATATATATATATATATATATATATATATATATATATATATATATAATGTTGATATACTGTACCAGTCAAACGCTTTGGACACACCTACTCATTCCTGGATTTTTCTTTATTTTGACTATTTTCTACATTGTAGAATAATAATGTAGACATCAAAACTATGAAATAACACATATGGAATCATGTAGTAACCAAAAAAAGTGTTAAATAAATCTAAATATATATTATATTATAGATTCTTCAAAGTAACCACCCTTTGCCTTGATGACAGCTTTGCACACGCTTGGTATTCTCTCAACCAGCTTCACCTTTGAATGCTTTTCCATCAGTCTTGAAGGAGTTCCCACATATGCTGAGCACTTGTTGGCTGCTTTTCCTTCACTCTGCGGTCCAACTCATCCCAAACCATCTCATTTGGGTTGAGGTCGGGTGATTGTGGAGGCCAGGTCATCTGATGCAGCACTCCAGCATTCTATCACTCTCCTTCTTGGTCAAAAAGCCCTTACACAGCCTGGAGGTGTGTTGGGTCATTCTCCTGTTGAAAAACAAATGATAGTCCCACTAAGCGCAAACCAGATGGGATGGAGTATCGCTGCAGAATGCTGTGGTAACCATGCTGGTTAAGTCTGCCTTGAATTCTAAATAAATCACAGACAGTGTCACCAGCAAAGCACCCCCACACCATCACACCTCCTCCTCCGTGCTTCACGGTGGGAACCACACATGCGGAGATCATCTGTTCACCTACTCTGCGTTTCACAAAGACACAGCAGTTGGAACCAAAAATCTCAACTCATCAGACCAAAGGACAGATTTCCACCAGTCTAATCTCCATTGCTCGTGTTTCTTGGCCCAAGCAAGTCTCTTCTTATTATTAGTGTCCTTTAGTAGTGGTTTCTTTGCAGCAATTCAACCATGAAGGCCTGATTTTATTTTACCTTTATTTAACTAGGCAAGTCAGTTAAGAACTAATTCTTATTTACAATGACGGCCTACCCTGGCCAAACCCTAAGTCGGACGACGCTGGGCCAATTGTGCGCCACCCTATGGGACTCCCGGTTGTGATACAGCCTGGAATCGAACCAAGGTATGTAGTAACGCCTCTAGCACTGAGATGCAGTGCCTTAGACCACTGCGCCACTCGGGTGTCTCCTCTGAACAGTTTATGTTGAGATGTGTCTGTCACTTGAACTCTGTGAAGCATTTATTTTGGCAGCAATTTATGAGGCTGGTAACTCTAATGAACTTATCCTCTGCAGCAGAGGTAACTCTGGGTCTTCCATTCCTGTGGCGGTCCTCATGAGAGCCAGTTTCATCATAGCACTTGATGGTTTTTGCAACTGCACTTGAAGAAACTTTCAAAGTTCTTGACATTTTCCAGATTGACTGACCTTCGTGTCTTAAAGTAATGATGGACTGCCATTTCTCTTTGCTTATTTGAGCTGTTCTTGCCATAATATGGACTTGATCTTCTGTAAGCCCCCCCACCTTGTCACAACACAACTGGTTGTCTCAAACGCATTAAGAAGGAAAGAAATTTCACAAATTAACATTTAACAAGGCACACCTGTTAATTGAAATGCATTCCAGGTGACTACCTCATTAAGCTGGTTGAGAGAATGCCAAGAGTGTGCAAAGCTGTCATCAAGGAAAAGGGTGGCTACTTTGAAGAATCTCAAATATAATCTTACCTTGCATTCCAAATGGCACCCTATTTCCTATGTAGTGCACTACTTTTGACCAGGGACAATATGGAATCCCATAGGTAGTGCACTACTTTTGACCAGGGCCAATATGAAATCCCATAGGTAGTGCACTACTTTTGACCAGGGCCCATAGGGAATCCCATAGGTAGTGCACTACTTTTGACCAGGGCCAATATGAAATCCCATAGGTAGTGCACTACTTTTGACCAGGGCCCATAGGGAATCCCATAGGTAGTGCACTACTTTTGACCAGGGCCAATATGAAATCCCATAGGTAGTGCACTACTTTTGACCAGGGCCAATATGGAATCCCATAGGTAGTGCACTACTTTTGACCAGGGCCCATAGGGAATCCCATAGGTAGTGCACTACTTTTGACCAGGGCCAATATGAAATCCCATAGGTAGTGCACTACTTTTGACCAGGGCCAATATGAAATCCCATAGGTAGTGCACTACTTTTGACCAGGGCCAATATGAAATCCCATAGGTAGTGCACTACTTTTGACCAGGGCCCATAGGGAATCCCATAGGTAGTGCACTATAAAGGAAATAGGGTGCCGTTTAGGGCATAGGCTTTATAACTGACCTTTGACATGTGATTGACACTCTGTCTCTGTCTCTCCCGTTAGATACGATGAGTGGGTCAAAGCTGACAAGATTGTACGTCCGGCCAATAAGAATGTTCAGAAGATTAAGCACCGCAAGAAAATAAAGGTAGGATAAATAAATGTTTTTTTTTATTTTTTTTATTTGCATATTAGCCCATTTCAAATGAATATACAGAATATACAGTTGTTTCTGTCTATGAAGATTACAAGATTACCACAAGATGCACAGCATTACTCTGGAGCCCTAAATATGGTGTTCCTGCCCTCCCAGAACAAATCGGAGAGAGAGCGCAACCGCCTGGAGCGACTGAACGAGGACCTGGGGAGTCCGTCCCCCAACAGACTACGTGTCCCCCGCCCCTCCTCCAAACCCCTCGGCCCCTGCTCAGCCCATGTCTTCTCCAAGATGGAGGACGGTGAGAACCAGAGGACTCTGACTCTGCAGTCTCCAGTCAAGTCTATTGAAATCACTTCTATCCTCAATGGCCTGCAAGGTAGTCACTGCTCTGCCTGGTGTTGTACTCTAACAGTATACAGGTAGTCACTGCTCTACCTGGCGTTGTACTCTAACAGTATACGGGTAGTCACTGCTCTACCTGGTGTTGTACTCTAACAGTATACAGGTAGTCACTGCTCTACCTGGTGTTGTACTCTAACAGTATACAGGTAGTCACTGCTCTGCCTGGTGTTGTACTCTAACAGTATACAGGTAGTCACTGCTCTGCCTGGTGTTGTACTCTAACAGTATACAGGTAGTCACTGCTCTGCCTGGTGTTGTACTCTAACAGTATACAGGTAGTCACTGCTCTTCCTGGTGTTGTACTCTAACAGTATACAGGTAGTCACTGCTCTGCCTGGTGTTGTACTCTAACAGTATACAGGTAGTCACTGCTCTACCTGGTGTTGTACTCTAACAGTATACAGGTAGTCACTGCTCTACCTGGTGTTGTACTCTAACAGTATACAGGTAGTCACTGCTCTGCCTGGTGTTGTACTCTAACAGTATACAGGTAGTCACTGCTCTACCTGGTGTTGTACTCTAACAGTATACAGGTAGTCACTGCTCTGCCTGGCGTTGTACTCTAACAGTATACAGGTAGTCACTGCTCTACCTGGTGTTGTACTCTAACAGTATACAGGTAGTCACTGCTCTACCTGGTGTTGTACTCTAACAGTATACAGGTAGTCACTGCTCTACCTGGTGTTGTACTCTAACAGTATACAGGTAGTCACTGCTCTACCTGGTGTTGTACTCTAACAGTATACAGGTAGTCACTGCTCTACCTGGTGTTGTACTCTAACAGTATACAGGTAGTCACTGCTCTACCTGGTGTTGTACTCTAACAGTATACAGGTAGTCACTGCTCTACCTGGTGTTGTACTCTAACAGTATACAGGTAGTCACTGCTCTACCTGGTGTTGTACTCTAACAGTATACAGGTAGTCACTGCTCTACCTGGTGTTGTACTCTAACAGTATACAGGTAGTCACTGCTCTACCTGGTGTTGTACTCTAACAGTATACAGGTAGTCACTGCTCTTCCTGGTGTTGTACTCTAACAGTATACAGGTAGTCACTGCTCTACCTGGTGTTGTACTCTAACAGTATACAGGTAGTCACTGCTCTGCCTGGTGTTGTACTCTAACAGTATACGGGTAGTCACTGCTCTACCTAGTGTTGTACTCTAACAGTATACAGGTAGTCACTGCTCTACCTGGTGTTGTACTCTAACAGTATACGGGTAGTCACTGCTCTGCCTGGTGTTGTACTCTAACAGTATACAGGTAGTCACTGCTCTACCTGGTGTTGTACTCTAACAGTATACAGGTAGTCACTGCTCTACCTGGTGTTGTACTCTAACAGTATACAGGTAGTCACTGCTCTTCCTGGTGTTGTACTCTAACAGTATACAGGTAGTCACTGCTCTACCTGGTGTTGTACTCTAACAGTATACAGGTAGTCACTGCTCTACCTGGTGTTGTACTCTAACAGTATACAGGTAGTCACTGCTCTACCTGGCGTTGTACTCTAACAGTATACAGGTAGTCACTGCTCTACCTGGTGTTGTACTCTAACAGTATACAGGTAGTCACTGCTCTACCTGGTGTTGTACTCTAACAGTATACAGGTAGTCACTGCTCTACCTGGTTTTGTACTCTAACAGTATACAGGTAGTCACTGCTCTACCTGGTGTTGTACTCTAACAGTATACAGGTAGTCACTGCTCTACCTGGTGTTGTACTCTAACAGTATACGGGTAGTCACTGCTCTACCTGGTGTTGTACTCTAACAGTATACGGGTAGTCACTGCTCTACCTGGTGTTGTACTCTAACAGTATACAGGTAGTCACTGCTCTACCTGGTGTTGTACTCTAACAGTATACAGGTAGTCACTGCTCTGCCTGGTGTTGTACTCTAACAGTATACAGGTAGTCACTGCTCTACCTGGTGTTGTACTCTAACAGTATACAGGTAGTCACTGCTCTGCCTGGTGTTGTACTCTAACAGTATACAGGTAGTCACTGCTCTACCTGGTGTTGTACTCTAACAGTATACAGGTAGTCACTGCTCTGCCTGGTGTTGTACTCTAACAGTATACAGATTGTCAAATGGATAGGATATCTCATTCAAATTACATTTTGTTTCATGACTTTGACTATTGAACAAGTTAGCATATTTTAAGGCAAATTCTTTACTCTATGTTTTAGCAATTATTTTACTCAATGTTTCGCCTTTTGCGTGTTAAACAATTCACTTTTTTGGTTTTAGTAGTTTGAGTTCAGTAGATTCTATTTCACTCCGGAGAACTTTTCTACATTGATTTGGAGTGCTGTTGGTGTTGCCTAAGCCATTGTAGTGGAGGTTTGTGGTGCCAAAATCATATTGTCAAGGTATTAAAATGTTGTTTTTTCTTTGCTTTCCTTCAGCCTCAGAGAGTTCCACAGACGAGTCCGATCAGGATGGTGGGCGTGGGGACGAAGATGACCACCCAGGTTCAGGGGGCCGCGGCGGTCTCAGAACGGGGGTTCCCCCCAAACCCCTTCACGCCTTAGACCGCTGGGAGGGTACCACCTCTACCGATGTCCCCAAATCACCATTGGTCACAGGGAAGAGCCAAGAACCAATCAGCGTCGAGACCCCAGAGGCTTGGAAGCGGCGTAGCCAACCAGAGTTTGAGGCTGAGAGGGAGGGGCCAGGTTGCTCCGCCTCCAGGAAGAGGAAGTCGGAAGGAGTGGCAGGGGAGCAACAGACCCCTAAAGGACCCCCGTCCAAAACCAAGCTCCCAACCAGGAGCACCAGGAGCGCAGACTGGCTGCCGGGAGGCTCCAACAGGAGGGCCCAGGAGAGAGCAGGAGGTTTAGGGGAACACAGAGGAGGAGCAGGAGGTTCCTCTAGCAGCAGCTCAGATGATGGAGGTGCACCTCCCACTGAGCCCCACCAGGCCGACGGAGACCGACCCAGCTCTCGTCCCAAACCTTCCCCATCTAAGAAGTACAACGGCATGAAGGACAAGGCAGCCAAGGGTGGCACCGGTGGTGGAGGCGGCGCCCGCCCTGCGGGATTCTGGGAGATCCCTGAGAAGAGGGCTAAGATGGTAGCCAGCAGCGTGGAGGAGAGGGAGAGAGAGAGAGCGAGACCGGCGGGTGGCAGTCGTACCAAGGGCCAGAAGGATGTGTGGTCCAGTATTCAGGCCCAGTGGCCGAAGAAGACCCTGAAGGAGCTGTTCTCTGACTCCGACACGGAGGCTGCTAACTCCCCTCCTCCCCCTGGACCGGCCCAGTCCTCATCATCAGGCCTCGAGGAGAGGGAGAGCAGGGGGGAGCGGGATGGGGACGAGGCAGGAGGAGGAGGCCCGGAGAGGGAGAGCAGGGGGGAGCTGGAAGAGGAGGTAGACGAGGCAGGAGGAGGAGGCCCGGAGAGGGAGAGCATGGAGGAGCGGGACGGGGAGGGAGACGAGGCAGGAGGAGGCCCGGAGAGGGAGGACCATGACCCCTCAGAGGAGAACCAGGGGCAGGAGAAGAGGAGGAGTGAGCAGGAGTTCCCCTCCAGTGGATCTAACTCAGTCCTCAACACCCCTCCCACCACCCCAGAGTCCCCATCCATGGGGCATAGCGGTAGTGTGGCCATGGAGCAGGGGGCTGGAACTGGCTCTAACCGGACTCAGCCCTCCTGTCCTCCCCTGTCTGTAACCCCTGCTCTGGGTACAACGCCCTCCTCTGACCCCCTGGCTCCGGGGCGCCCCAACCCCCTGGCAGAGGAAGGTGGTGGTCGCAGCGAGACGGACAGCAGTACAGTGGAGGTGGAAAGTCTAGGAGGGGAGCTGCAGGACCAGGACTTACCCCCAGGTAAGGGTTGACTAGCCAAATGGTTGTTGGAGTTAGTGTCCTTGATACTGTCACCTGCCCGTTGTGCCCTTGAGCAAGACACTTAACCGGCTCACCGGGCACTACACTAGTAACTGCCCACTGCTCCAGCCATTTCCCACTAAAATGTGTATTTGTGTGTACAGTGCCTGCAGAAAGTATTCATACCCCTTGATTTTGTTGTTTGATTTAATTCATGCTTTCAGTCGACGAGATTGAATTCTGCAGAATGCACAGTTACATTTAGACATCTGCTTAAAAACACAGACGATACTACATTCAATGAAACAAGTCCTAACCGGCCTACCGACTGGCGCAGCATCGCAGTGCTGGAGGCGTCACTACAGACCCGGGTTCGATCCCGGGCTGTATCACAACCGGCCGTGATCGGGAGTCCCATAGGGTGGCGCACAATTGGCCCAGCATTGTCCGGGTTAGAGGAGGGTTTGGCCGGGAGGGCTGTACTTGGCTCATCGTGCTGTAGCGACTCCTTGTGGCGGGCCGGGCGCCTTGCAGGTTGACCTCGGTTGTCAGTTGAACGGTGTTTCCTCTGACACATTGGTGCGGCTGGCTTCCGGGTTAAACTGACGTGTGTTAAGAAGCTCGGTTTGCCGGGTCATGTTTCGGAGGACGCATGACTCGACCTTCGCCTCTCCCGAGCCCGTTGGGGAGTTGCAGCGATGAGACAAGATCAAAATTGGGGAGAAAAAGGGGGTCAAATACAAAAAACTGTATTAAGTCTGACGGCAGTGGCTATGGTCGGATCTTTCTGTATATTTGTTCTTACATTGATGCTGGACAGTTGTCTCTGTATGCAGAGGACTCTGCCAGTACCGTCTCCTCTTCTCTGTGGTAGTAGATCATGTAGAGGGTCCAGTACGGTCCGTGACTGTCTCTGTTTTGTGTTATGATCTTGCTTGGCCTTTTGTGTACGCTCTCCAGCGCAGCTTCCTGCTTCTTTGTGCAGCCCACCAGCAACACACTTTTTTCCTGCCTTTACTTTCCTTAATCTGATGACTGTTATTTTTCTAATCAACTATGTTAAATTGTTACCCAATTAAATTAATCGTGTAAACCCCAATTAAACTCTAAAGGTCTTGACCTATCACATCCATAAACAGTCAACTTATTCATCATAAAAACCCGAGCCTAACTTATGATTCAGTACTACACAAATTGGTTTACTTATTTATTTACTAGCTAACTAAATGGTAACAAGGATAAAACATACACACTTAATACATGAGAAATAGGTCACTAGCGGACTGACAACAATATGACTGCTTGTTACAAAAGACATGGAGAGGGCGAGAGAGAGGGGCGGAGACACTTAACGTTGGTACATTTAGAAACTACTCTCACTTATACTTTGCACACAAACCGCCGCCCGGTTGGAGTAAGAAAATCCTTGGCTTCTCTCGGTGGACAGGGCCTTCTTGGAAAGGGTGTCCAAAAGGGGTCCCCACCCGTCTTCTACTGTTGTTCTCCTCTGCTGTCGTCCGGTATCCGGTGACTTGTTGTGTAGTCCTGAACAGAACTACACGAGTTTATTCTACTTCCATGTTCTCTGGAAGATGCTTCTTTGAAGATGGTTCCCAGTGGGGTGATGAGAGTAGCGGAATACGATGGTTTAAATTTGCTTTCGAAGATACTTTACTTAGGACAGCTAAGCTGTACCAGTGATTGTCCGGGAGGTGACTTTATCGTCTCTACCTCGTGTTGAGATTCACAGTTCAAACCACTTTAAACGTGACCTACAGCTCTTACGTCTCTCTGGTCTAATACTTTACACGTGACCTGCAGCTCTTACGTCTCTCTGGTGTAATATGTTAATTCTTAAACCATATTTTTTTTACAATTGGTTCAAAAGGGTGGTTCCGACAGGCTGACACGCTCTCTGACCTCACTCAAGGGGGCGGTGTCTACTTACTTGTACAAAGTTATAGAAACAATTTCTTCTTATAGTTTCTAAAATCACATCCCTCTCTTAACCAAAACACTTTCATAATCTTTCATATAGCATGCACAACATAGAGGATGTAGTAGGTATACTTTAAGTTACAGTATTTCCTCTATAGCATTGTTAATGACATCACAAAATAACAACCAAACCGACATCAGTTTTCTTTTAGGTCGCCTCTGACCACGTTCTATGTTAGAAATATTGTTCCAGCATTCACTTTACAACGTGTTAAGAGTTTTGGCGGGGAAAATCTGTCAAACAAAGGACTTTGGAGAAGGAGAGAGCTGAATGTTCTTGTCCTTGATTTACAACAGGGTGCGGGTGAGAGGTGGTCTGGTTGAAGTTATTTATTGCAAAGCTGATCTGCCCTATTTGGATACTCACAGGGCAGGTCATGACACCTGTCATTATCCCGGCATGGTTGGATCAGAGTGGTGTAGACGTCATCAGTGGTCTGTTCTGATCAGATCCATCATGGAGTCTCCATGTAGTAGGTGTTGAGGTCTGTTCTGATCAGATCCACCATGGAGTATGTGTTGAGGTCTGATCAGATCCATCATGGAGTATGTGTTGAGGTCTGTTCTGATCAGATCCATAATGGAGTCTCCATGTAGTAGGTGTTGAGGTCTGTTCTGATCAGATCCATCATGGAGTCTCCATGTAGTAGGTGTTGAGGTCTGTTCTGATCAGATCCATCATGGAGTCTCCAAGTAGTAGGTGTTGAGGTCTGTTCTGATCAGATCCATCATGGAGTCTCCATGTAGTAGGTGTTGAGGTCTGTTCTGATCAGATCCATCATGGAGTATGTGTTGAGGTCTGTTCTGATCAGATCCATCATGGAGTCTCCAAGTAGTAGGTGTTGAGGTCTGTTCTGATCAGATCCATAATGGAGTCTCCATGTAGTAGGTGTTGAGGTCTGTTCTGATCAGATCCATCATGGAGTCTCCATGTAGTAGGTGTTGAGGTCTGTTCTGATCAGATCCATAATGGAGTCTCATAATGTCCCTTGGCACATCTACATGACTGACAGTTATGACTCTGTCCCTTGGCACTTCTACATGACTGACAGTTATGACTCTGTCCCTTGGCACTTCTACATGACTGACAGTTATGACTCTGTCCCTTGGCACTTCTACATGACTGACAGTTATGACTCTGTCCCTTGGCACTTCTACATGACTGACAGTTATGACTCTGTCCCTTGGCACTTCTACATGACTGACAGTTATGACTCTGTCCCTTGGCACTTCTACATGACTGACAGTTATGACTCTGTCCCTTGGCACATCTACAGTGGGGAAAAAAAGTATTTAGTCAGCCACCAATTGTGCAAGTTCTCTCACTTAAAAAGATGAGAGAGGCCTGTAATTTTCATCATAGGTACACTTCAACTATGACAGACAAAATGAGGGAAAAAAATCCAGAAAATCACATTGTAGGATTTTTTATGAATTTATTTGCAAATTATGGTGGAAAATAAGTATTTGGTCAATAACAAAAGTTTATCTCAATACTTTGTTATATACCCTTTGTTGGCAATGACAGAGGTCAAACATTTTCTGTAAGTCTTCACAAGGTTTTCACACACTGTTGCTGGTATTTTGGCCCATTCCTCCATGCAGATCTCCTCTAGAGCAGTGATGTTTTGGGGCTGTCGCTGGGCAACACGGACTTTCAAAGATTTTCTATGGGGTTGAGATCTGGAGACTGGCTAGGCCACTCCAGGACCTTGAAATGCTTCTTACGAAGCCACTCCTTCGTTGCGGCGGTGTGTTTGGGATCATTGTCATGCTGAAAGACCCAGCCACGTTTCATCTTCAATGCCCTTGCTGATGGAAGGAGGTTTTCACTCAAAGTCTCACGATACATGGCCCCATTCATTCTTTCCTTTACACGGATCAGTCGCCCTGGTCCCTTTGCAGAAAAACAGCCCCAAAGCATGATGTTTCCACCCCCATGCTTCACAGTAGGTATGGTGTTCTTTGGATGCAACTCAGCATTCTTTGTCCTCCAAACACGACGAGTTGAGTTTTTACCAAAAAGTTCTATTTTGGTTTCATCTGACATTCTCCCAATCCTCACCTGGATCATCCAAATGCTCTCTAGCAAACTTTAGACGGGCCTGAACATGTACTGGCTTAAGCAGGGGGACACGCCTGGCACTGCAGGATTTGAGTCCCTGGCGGCGTAGTGTGTTACTGATGGTAGGCTTTGTTACTTTGGTCCCAGCTCTCTGCAGGTCATTCACTAGGTCCCCGTGTGGTTCTGGGATTTTTGCTCACCGTTCTTGTGATCATTTTGACCCCACGGGGTGAGATCTTGCGTGGAGCCCCAGATCGAGGAAGATTATCAGTGGTCTTGTATGTCTTCCATTTCCTAATAATTGCTCCCACAGTTGATTTCTTCAAACCAAGCTGCTTACCTATTGCAGATTCAGTCTTCCCAACCTGGTGCAGGTCTACAATTTTGTTTCTGGTGTCCTTTGACAGCTCTTTGGTCTTGGCCATAGTGGAGTTTGGAGTGTGACTGTTTGAGGTTGTGGACAGGTGTCTTTTATACTGATAACAAGTTCAAACAGGTGCCATTAATACAGGTAATGAGTGGAGGACAGAGGAGCCTCTTAAAGAAGAAGTTACAGGTCTGTGAGAGCCAGAAATCTTGCTTGTTTGTATGTGACCAAATACTTATTTTCCACCATAATTTGCAAATAAATTCATAAAAAAATCCTACAATGTGATTTTCTGGATTTTCTTCCCTCATTTTGTCTGTCATAGTTGAAGTGTACCTATGATGAAAATTACAGGCCTCTCTCATCTTTTTAAGTGAGAGAACTTGCACAATTGGTGGCTGACTAAATACTTTTTTTCCCCACTGTACATGACTGACAGTTATGACTCTGTCCCTTGGCACTTCTACATGACTGACAGTTATGACTCTGTCCCTTGGCACATCTACATGACTGACAGTTTTGGCATGCCTGATACCAACAACAGTGCACATTTTTCTTTGTTTACCTCAGCCAACCTTGCTTCCTCTTGGACGGCTTCTAGTTTTCAGAATGTTGTATTTCAGAAGCTTCTCTTTGATGTGTGGAACCAGAGGTGGGGGTACGTTTCCAAAGATTCCAAAAGGGAATCTGATGAGGATTCACAAATGTTTGTGGCATCCATTTTACTTGCTTAAAGTCCTCCAAAAATGTTAAAATCTGACAAATTCGGCCACAGAACTGGCAACAGACAATATCTATATAAATATCAATGTTACGCACGCCTCTTGGAGGAGGGAACAGTCAACCAAAAACAGATGAATGGCTAATGTAGAAAGAGATTCTACTACCATCACATTTTGTTGTGGTTGATCCTGAATTCAAAATTGATGAAATTGTTTTTTATTTTTTTTTGGAAGCATGCTAAACTGTGTCCAATCCAGAAAGACAGCAAAGAACCCATTATTTCTGCCAATAGTTGACCAATCAGTCTACTCCCTAAGATATTGGAGGGTATTGTGAGTAGACAAATATAGAAATATATGGAAAATAATTATCTGAATACAGCCAATCAGCATGCTTATCGCAAAAACCATTCCACTACCACTGCATTGGTTGACATGACTGACCAGTGGCTCAATGCTATGGATAAGGGTAGGTTTGTGGGTGTACTATTTTTAGATTTCCGTGCAGCGTTTGATTTAGTGGATCATAAAATAATTTTGACAAAATTATTGCATTATGGTTTTAAGGAGGTAACATTGAATTGGGTACAGTCATAACTAACTGACAGGAAACAGTCCACCTATATCAATGGGTTGTTTTCTTCCCCTCATGTTTTGAACTGTGGAATACCGCAGGGCAGCTGCCTTGGGCCACTTCTTTACTTAATATATACCAACAACCTTCCTTATGCCTTATCTGAAACTCAAGCTACTATATTTGCAGATGACTACAGCAAGACAATCGGTTCTACAGGTACAGCAAGCTATACAAGTAGATCTGGGAAATATCAAGGAGTGGGTTTGCCAGAACAAACTGGTTTTGAACACCAAGAAATCCAAGGTTATGTTGGCCAACACTGCATGGGATGCAATTAAGTATGGGGGGAGTACAAATTGAGGAAGTGGCAGAAACCAAACTACTAGGGGTGCAGCTAGGCAACTGCTTATCATTGTCATCTCAAATAACTCATCTATATAAAAAAAAATGTACTGCATGCATGATCAGAAGGATAGCAAAATATTTACCGGGAAAGATTCTTAAGCAAATAACACAAGGATTAATTGATAGTCAGGTGAACTACTGTTCTGTGGTCTGGGATTATGCAACAGCAAGTGCAATTAGGTGGCTGCAGATTGGACAGAACAAAGCGGCAAGTATTGGTGTGTTATGGTGGAGTTATGATTTTTCTGTTGTAGTCATGCACAATGATCTTGGGTGGTCATTAATCAACAAGAGAATTTAAAAATTTTTAAATTTTATATTTCACTGGACACCATTTAAAACGGCCAAACTCCATTCACAACAGGATTCAATTGGTAAAAGACAGACATTCAGTCAATACCAGGAATAGATTGTCCACCGTCTGTGTGTTTTATCCAGACAGAAAAGAGAAATAGGCAAAATAACTTTTAGATTTAGAGTAATAAAGAAATTGAATAATTTATCTGAGCGAACCAGAAACCTTTCAATATATACATTCAAACACTACTTTAGAACCATTTAAATATAATACATTGGAAGGTTGTGCAGGACTATGGAAGGAATCAATCTACCTTTTCAGACTGTTACAGTATTTATCTGGTCAATATGGCAGTGTGTTATGTATCATACATTTTACTTTAAGGACTCTTGAAAGATTAGTCCAAATAAGGACTAAAATATATCCCAATAAAATGTAATGAAATTGGTTGTTGATCATTGCTGAATAACCATTTTCAGGTCTTGGCATAGATTTTCAAGTAGATTTAAGTCAAAACTGTAACTCAGCCACTCAGCAACATTCACTGTCTTCTTGGTAAGCAACTCCAGTGTAGATTTAGCCTTGTGTTTTAGGTTATTGTCCTGCTGAAAGGTGAATTCATCCCCCAGTGTCTGGTGGAAATCAAACTGAACCAGGTTTTCCTCTAGGATTTTGCCTGGGCTTAACTTTTTTATCCTGAAAACTCCCCAGTCCTTAACAATTACAAGCATACCCATAACATGATTCAGCCACCACTATGCTTGAAAATATGAAGAGTGGTACTCATTAATGTGTTGTATTGGATTTGCCCAAAACATAACACTTCGTATTCAGGACAAATCGTGAATTGCTTTGCCAAATTTGTTGTAGTATTACTTTAGTGCCTTGTTGCAAACAAGATGCATGTTTTGGAATATTTTGTTTCTGTACAGGCTTCCTTCTTTTCAGGCTTCCTTCTTTTCATTCTGTCATTTAGGTTAGTATTGAGGAGTAACTACAATGTTGTTGATCCAGAGTTATCTCCTATCACAGCCATTAAACTCTATAACTGTTTTAAAGTCACCATTGGCCTCATGGTGAAATCCCTGAGCGGTTTCCTTCCTCTCCGGCAACTGAGTTAGGAAGGACGCCTGTATCTTTGTAGTGTCTGGGTGTATTGATACACTATCCAACTGAGTTAGGAAGGACGCCTGTATCTTTGTAGTGACTGGGTGTATTGATACACCATCCAACTGAGTTAGGAAGGACCCCTGTATCTTTGTAGTGACTGGGTGTATTGATACACCATCCAGAGTGTAATTAATAACTTCACCATGCTCAAAGGGATATTCAATGTCTGCTTTTTTTTACCCATCTACCAATAGGTGCCCTTCTTTGCGAGCTATTGGAAAACCTCCCTGGTCTTTGTGGTTGAATCTGTGTTTGAAATTCACTGCTCGACTGAGGGACCTCACAGATAATTGTCTGTGTGGGGTACAGAGATGAGGTAGTCGTTCAAAAATCATGTTAAACACTATTATTACACACAGAGTGAGTTTTTATGTGACTTGTTAAGCACATTTGTACTCCTGAACTTATTTAGGCTTGCCATAACGAAGGGGTTAAATACTTTGACACAAGACATTTCAGCTTTTCATTTTGTAAGAATTTGTAAAAATTTAGAAAAACATAATTCCACTTTAAAATGATGTGGTATTGTGTGTAGGCCAGTGACCCCACAAAGAAATCTGCATTGAATCCATTTTAAATGAAGGCTGTAAGACAACACAATGTGAAGGGGTGTGAATACTTAAGGCCCTGTAACTCACTGTGTGTGTGTGTGTGTGTGTGTGTGTGTGTGTGTGTGTGTGTGTGTGTGTGTGTGTGTGTGTGTGTGTGTGTGTGTGTGTGTGTGTGTGTGTGTGTGTGTGTGTGTGTTGGAGGGGTTCGGGCATAGCAGAAGACCCAACTTCCATCTCGTATGGATCAATACAATACAACTTTATTGTCCATTGGCTAGAACGGCCCTTCCCAACACCCCCGGACACACACACGTTGAGAGGGACAGGGTCAGCAGCGGAGGAAAACTAATTGTGAGGGGTTTTGGTCAGAAGACCAATTTCTGTCTCGTATGGATCAATGACATTGTTGTTCTCCAGACCAGGAGCAGGGAGAGCCCCACCACCATGGGGTGGCAGGATCCCCCTCCTCGCAGAGTAAAGCCTCCCTCCTAGACGGTCCAGGTAGCCTGTCCTCCTCTCACAGCCACTCCAACTCTACCTGTAGTCTGGAGCTCAGTAGTAGCAGTCGGCACGACAACACTGAACACAAAGCCAAAGGTAAGGAACCTCAAACTAACACTGAACACAAAGCCAAAGTTAGTTTAGTTAAGGAACCTAAAACTAACGCTGAACACAAAGTCAAAGGTAAGGAACCTCAAACTAACACTGAACACAAAGTCAAAGGAAAGGAACCTCAAACTAACACTGAACACAAAGCCAAAGGTAAGGAACCTCAAACTAACGCTGAACACAAAGCCAAAAGTAAGGAACCTCAAACTAACACTGAACACAAAGCCAAAGGAAAGGACGGAAATCCCTGACAGATATAATTAGCAAAATAAATATAGTTTGTTCCTGTTACAGTATTTGAAAGCGTTCTGTTAGCCTGGTATGGTACTAGTGTAGGTGAGGACTTCTGTCCAATAGCCTACATTAGACATTTTACATTATAGATTATACATGTGCTCAAAAATGCCTGTTCATATGATGGTTGAGGTTGTATGCAATTTTGAACCAAAGCAGGGCAATTTAAATGGGTACATAGGTGATACATTTACAGAGGACTTCTTCTCCATCCAGTTTAATTTCAACAGATTACAGGGAGTTACTGAAGTGCTTGGGGATTTCAGATACACATCAGGCACCGTCTGTTGGGGATTTCAGATACACATCAGGCACCGTCTGTTGGGGATTTCAGATACACATCAGGCACCGTCTGTTGGGGATTTCAGATACACATCAGGCACCGTCTGTTGGGGATTTCAGATACACATCAGGCACCGCCTGTTGGGGATTTCAGATACACATCAGGCACCGCCTGTTGGGGATTTCAGATACACATCAGGCACCGCCTGTTGGGGATTTCAGATACCCACATCAGGCACCGCCTGTTGGGGATTTCAGATACACATCAGGCACCGTCTGTTGGGGATTTCAGATACACATCAGGCACCGTCTGTTGGGGATTTCAGATACACATCAGGCACCGTCTGTTGGGGATTCAGATACACATCAGGCACCGTCTGTTGGGGATTCAGATACACATCAGGCACCGTCTGTTGGGGATTCAGATACACATCAGGCACCGTCTGTTGGGGATTCAGATACACATCAGGCACTGTCTCTCTGCCTCAGTCTCCCACTTTGGGAATAAAGTATTTATTTGAAGTGACTGAGCCTAGATTCTCTCCTGTTCCTCTCTCTTCTCTCTCTGATAAAACTTGCGTCCTGTTCTCACTGTCCTCCTGTCTTCTTCTTTCAGTGTCTGCCAGTCACAAGCGTCAGAAGGAACAGCAGGCAGGTGGAGTAGCAAAGAAACCCAAGCCAAACAGAAAGAGCTCAGTGCCTCCCAAGAAGAACAATAACAGGAAAACTGGTAAGGATGAGAGTGACATTACCCACTAGTTACTGAAGCCAACGCTAGGGCTGGTGAATCTGAGGCCTACGCTAGGGCTGGTGAATCTGAGGCCTACGCTAGGGCTGGTGAATCTGAGGCCTACGCTAGGGCTGGTGAATCTGAGGCCTACGCTAGGGCTGGTGAATCTGAGGCCTACGCTAGGGCTGAGGCCTACGCTAGGGCTGTTTTTATAGAAGCTGTAGAACCAGCTGTGTTTTTATAGAAGCTGTAGAACCAGCTGTGCTTTTATAGAAGCTGTAGAACCAGCTGTGTTTTTATAGAAGCTGTTGAACCAGCTGTGTTTTTATAGAAGCTGTTGAACCAGCTGTGTTTTTATAGAAGCTGTAGAACCAGCTGTGTTTTTATAGAAGCTGTAGAACCAGCTGTGTTTTTATAGAAGCTGTAGAACCAGCTGTGCTTTTATAGAAGCTGTAGAACCAGCTGTGTTTTTATAGAAGCTGTTGAACCAGCTGTGTTTTTATAGAAGCTGTTGAACCAGCTGTGCTTTTATAGAAACTGTAGAACCAGCTGTGTTTTTTATAGAAGCTGTAGAACCAGCTGTGCTTTTATAGAAGCTGTAGAACCAGCTGTGCTTTTATAGAAGCTGTAGAACCAGCTGTGTTTTATAGAAGCTGTAGAACCAGCTGTGCTTTTATAGAAGCTGTAGAACCAGCTGTGTTTTTATAGAAGCTGTAGAACCAGCTGTGTTTATAGAAGCTGTAGAACCAGCTGTGTTTTTATAGAAGCTGTTGAACCAGCTGTGTTTTTATAGAAGCTGTAGAACCAGCTGTGTTTTATAGAAGCTGTAGAACCAGCTGTGTTTTTATAGAAGCTGTAGAACCAGCTGTGTTTTTATAGAAGCTGTAGAACCAGCTGTGTTTTTATAGAAGCTGTAGAACCAGCTGTGTTTTATAGAAGCTGTAGAACCAGCTGTGCTTTTATAGAAGCTGTAGAACCAGCTGTGTTTTTTTAGAAGCTGTTGAACCAGCTGTGTTTTTATAGAAGCTGTAGAACCAGCTGTGTTTTTATAGAAGCTGTTGAACCAGCTGTGTTTTTATAGAAGCTGTAGAACCAGCTGTGTTTTTATAGAAGCTGTTGAACCAGCTGTGTTTTTATAGAAGCTGTTGAACCAGCTGTGTTTTTATAGAAGCTGTAGAACCAGCTGTGCTTTTATAGAAGCTGTAGAACCAGCTGTGTTTTTATAGAAGCTGTAGAACCAGCTGTGTTTTTATAGAAGCTGTAGAACCAGCTGTGTTTTTATAGAAGCTGTAGAACCAGCTGTGTTTTTATAGAAGCTGTAGAACCAGCTGTGTTTTTATAGAAGCTGTTGAACCAGCTGTGTTTTTATAGAAGCTGTAGAACCAGCTGTGTTTTTATAGAAGCTGTAGAACCAGCTGTGTTTTTATAGAAGCTGTAGAACCAGCTGTGTTTTTATAGAAGCTGTAGAACCAGCTGTGTTTTATAGAAGCTGTAGAACCAGCTGTGTTTTTATAGAAGCTGTAGAACCAGCTGTGTTTTTATAGAAGCACATCTTCTGTTCATTCTAACAACTCTCCAAGCACAAATTCATCTACTTGCATGAGTTGTTGAAATGAAAATTACACTTGTAGTTAATTAATATCTTTCTTCTGTTCGGTTTCCTCATCCTCCCCCCTACAGCCCACAGCAGTGACAGTGAAGACCAGTCATTGGGCGAGAGCACAGCCAAGTCTTCAGCCTCCAAGACGCATGTTGCAGCAGACATGAAGGGGTCCATCTCGCCCAAGTGTCCCATCCTGGGACAGGGCCAGGGACGCACCCCTCCATCCAGCCAGAAGTACCACAAGCAGCATGGTGACCCCGACCACCATCATCATCTTCACAATCGGGAACATCACCGGGAGCGTGAGCATCATCACCCTCACCACAGAGAGCACCACAGAGAGCACCATAAAGATCACCCTCACCATAAAGAGCACCCTCACCATAAAGAGCACCCTCGCCACAGAGAGCACCACAGAGAGCACCCTCACCATAAAGATCACCCTCACCATAAAGATCACCCTCACCATAAAGAGCACCACAGAGAGCACCCTCACCATAAAGATCACCCTCACCATAAAGAGCACCCTCACCATAAAGAGCACCCTCACCATAAAGATCACCCTCACCATAAAGAGCACCCTCACCATAAAGATCACCCTCACCATAAAGATCACCCTCACCATAAAGAGCACCATAAAGAGCACCCTCACCATAGAGAGCACCCTCACCATAGAAAGCACCATAAAGACACCCTCACCATAGAGAGCACCATAGAGAGCACCCTCACCATAGAGAGCACCCTCACCATAGAGAGCACCATAAAGAGCACCCTCACCATAAGGAGCACCATGGGGGATGCTTTGCAACAAACAAACAAAACTAGCGCTTGAAACTATTCAACTTTGTGCAACTAGTTTAAAGCAACAGCCAATCAAAAGGAGTACTTTTGTCACATGATTCATTAGTAGGTTCCCGAATTGTGACCCAGTTGTCATGTCAACACAGCTGAGCTGTCACTGCCAGTAGGCAACCTGCGATCAAGGCTGACAGAAGAGACCTCAGCGCAACGGGAGATGTAACCAAATGGTTGGCATCATGGCTAGTCATGGTGTATGAACGTGGTTTGGCAGCCAATACATGTCATTATTGAAGTGAACCCAAACCTCTGCCTGACCAGTTTCAACTGGCATTTTTCACCATTGAACTGTGTCCGTAACATTTCTTTAATTCCTTGCTGGCTCATTTAGCTGTGTTGGTGTTTGCAATATCATTTTGGCTAGCTAGCTAAATTGTACAGGATGTCTATATCCATGCTGGTACAATAACCAAATGGGTGGATAAACAAATAATTTGTAAAACCACGATGTAATGCAGCACAACAACATGGGGTGAGTTTAGAATTGTCAAACACGACAGAATCCGTTTCAATTTGATTGGCTGTTGCATGCCATTTTAATCGCGTTTGAGGTTGCTTCGTGTAACTCCAGTGTGTCTGGATACCAGCTGCAGTTTACACAGCCTCACCAACCCCTCCAGATATACTCTCATGTACCTTCCCATTTACGTCCCGCTGTACAAGTAGACTTGCTAGACGTAAAGACCCGTGTGACCTCACAGAGAGAGAATTGACATGCGGCATACTGTGTTGTTTAGCGTTCTAATCAGAACCATCCCACTGAGTCCTCTCCATCCCACTGAGTCCTCTCCATCCCACTGAGTCCTCTCCATCCCACTGAGTCCTCTCCATCCCACTGAGTCATCTCCATCCCACTGAGTCCTCTCCATCCCACTGAGTCCTCTCCATCCCACTGAGTCCTCTCCATCCCACTGAGTCCTCTCCATCCCACTGAGTCCTCTCCTTTAAATGTTGTTCCTCTCCATCCCACTGAGTCCTGTCCTTTAAATGTTGTTCCTCTCCATCCCACTGAGTCCTGTCCTTTAAATTTTGTTCCTCTCCATCCCACTGAGTCCTCTCCTTTAAATATTGTTTCTCAAGCAAGAATTTAGCTAGGTCTTTCTGGAAGTGGTCTGATTGAGGAGGGGAAGAATTCCTGTTATTGGTAGAAAGATTTGGAACTCTGGGTGTATTAACAAATTTATCGCATGGTGAAGTCACAAGGCAGGCCAAAACACCATCACACCAAAACAACCTCATAGTGTGGAAATATATATTTAAAAAAAAGACAGGAAATTCTCGTTTTTGACTGCGCTGGGCCTTTTAAAACGTGTTGTTCTCACTCTGAACTCCCACTGAAACCGGTCTGCACGTCTCTTCTTTTCTCCCCTAGCGGACCTGGAGAAGATGTCTAGTCTGGAGAGGATCTCCTTCCTCCAGGAGAAGCTGCAGGACGTCAGGAACCACTACCTGTCCCTCAAGTCTGAGGTGGCCTCCATCGACCGACGACGCAAACGCATCAAGAAGAAGGAGAGAGAGAGTGAGTCATAACACGATCCCCCAATTTCTTTTTTTTTTTACCATGTACTGTAACTCCGGACTGAGGACCACGACAGACCTTATTAGGTATATCCATGTATGTCTAGTGGCTGTAGATGTACAGCGCCTACAGAAAGGATTCATACCCCTTGACTTATTCCACATTTTACGCACAATATTCCATCATGACAAAGTGGAAAAAAATATTTTTATTGGAAGTTAAAAACAGAAATCTAATTGACGTAAGTATTCAGACCCCTTTTGCTATTATACTCCTTGAGCATTTCACCAAATCTGGGCTTCATGGGCGAGTGGTGAGACGGAAGCCACCCCTAAGAAAAAAGGCGCACGGAGTTTGGAGTTTGGAGTTTGCACGTGAAAGACTGAGATCACAAGGGAAAAGATTCTGTGGTCTGATGAGACGAAAAATGTAACTATTTGCCCTGAATGCAAAACACTATGTCTGTCTAACATTACCGTGCAGCATGGTGGTGGAAGCATCATGGTATGAGGATGCTTTTCAGCGGCAGGAACTGGGAGACTGGTAAGGACAGAGGGAACAATGAAAGGAGACAAATACAGGCACATCCTTGATGAGAACCTGCTTCAGAGTGCAAACGACCTTAGACTGGGGGCGAAGATTTACGCTCCATCAGGACAATGACCCCAATCATACAGCCAAAGCAACGCTGGAATGGCTTCAGAACAAGAATGTTAAAGTCCTTGAATGGCCCAGCTTCAAGCCCAGACTTGAATCCCATTTAAAATCCTTAGAAAAACTTGAAGATTGCTGTTCACCGCTGCACCCCATCTTGGCTGTCTAGTGGCTGTACATGGCTGTCTAGTGGCTGTCTAGTGGCTGTGTAGATGGTTGTCTAGTGGCTGTGTAGATGGTTGTCTAGTGGCTGTAGGTGGCTGTCTAGTGGCTGTACATGGCTGTCTAATGGCTGTCTAGTGGCTGTACATGGCTGTCTAGTGGCTGTACATGGCTGTCTAGTGGCTGTACATGGCTGTCTAATGGCTGTCTAGTGGCTGTACATGGCTGTCTAGTGGCTGTACATGGCTGTCTAGTGGCTGTCTAGTGGCTGTCTAGTGGCTGTACATGGCTGTCTAGTGGCTGTACATGGCTGTCTAGTGGCTGTCTAGTGGCTGTACATGGCTGTCTAGTGGCTGTCTAGTGGCTGTACATGGCTGTCTAGTGGCTGTACATGGCTGTATAGTGGCTGTCTAGTGGCTGTCTAGTGGCTGTCTAGTGGCTGTCTAGTGGCTGTACATGGCTGTCTAGTGGCTGTACATGGCTGTCTAGTGTCTGTGCATGGCTGTCTAGAGGCTGTCTAGTGGCTGTCTAGTGGCTGTCTAGTGGCTGTGTAGATGGTTGTCTAGTGGCATAAGTCAGTAGCTACTGCTGTACCCAACCCCAGCCTCTCTTATACAGAGCCTTCAGAAAGTATTCATACCCCTTGACTTATTCCACATTTTGTCATTTTTATTAACCATCTACAAAGTACCCCATAATGGCAAAATGAAAACATGTTTTTAGACATTTCAGCAAATGTGTTATTATTCACTGTTAGAATCACCTTTGGCAGCGATTACAGCTGTGAGTCTTTCGGGGTAAGTCTTTAAGAGCTTTCTGGGTAAGTCTTTAAGAGCTTTGTACACCTGGATTGTACAATATTTGCACGTTATTGTTTTAAAAATTCTTTAAACTCTCATGTTGTTTGTTGATTATAGCTAGACAGCCATTTTCAAGTCTTGCCATTGATTTCAAGCCGATTTAAGTCAAAACTGTAACTAGGAACATTCAATGTATATTTGGCCTTGTTTTAGGTCATTGTCTTGTCTGTAAGAAGGCAGACTGAACCAGGGTTTTCTCTAGGATTTTGCCAGTGTTTAGCTCTATTCTGTTTCTTTTTATCCCCAAAAAAACTCCCTAGTCCTTGCCTATGACAAGCATACCCATAACATGATGCAGCCACCACCGTGCTTGAACATATGGAGAGTGGTACTTAGTGATATGTTTGGGGCAAATCTAACACAACACAACGCTTTGTATTCAGGACAAAAAGGGAATTGCTTTGCCAAATTTTGTTTTGTTTTACTTCAGTGCCTTGTTGCAAACAGAATGCATGTTTTCGAATATTTTTATTCTGTACAGGCTTTCTTTTTTTCACTCTGTCATTTACAGTTGAAGTCGGAAATTTACATACGCTTATGTTGGAGTCATTAAAACTCGTTTTTCAACCACTCCACAAATTTCTTGTTAACAAACTATAGTTTTGGAAAGTCGGTTAGGACATCTACCTTGTGCATGACACAATTAATTTTTCCAACAATTGTTTACAGACATATTATTTCACTTATAATTCACTGTATCACAATTCCAGTGGGTCAGAGGTTTACATACACTAAGTTGACCGTGCCTTTAAACAGCTTGGAAAATTCCAGATAATTATGTCATGGCTTAGAAGCTTCTGATAGGCTAATTGACATAATTTGAGTCAATTGGAGGTGTACCTGTGGATGTATTTCAAGGCCTACCTTCAAACTCAGTGCCTCTTTGCTTGACATCATGGGAAAATCAAAAGAAATCAGCCAAATACCTCAAATTGTAGACCTCCACAAGTCTGGTTCATCCTTGGGAGAAATTTCCAAACGCCCGACAGTACCACGTTTATCTGTACAAACAATAGTATGCACGTGTAAACACCATGGGACCACGCAGCCATCATACTGCTCAGGAAGGAGACGCGTTCTGTCTCCTAGAATGGAACATACTTTGGTGCAAAAAGTGCAAATCAATCCCAGAACAACAGCAAAGGACCTTGTGAAGATGCTGGAGGAAACAGGTACAAAAGTATGAATATCCACAGTAAAACGAGTCCTATATCGACATAACCTGAAAGGCCGCTCAGCAAGGAAGAAGCCACTGATCCAAAACCGCCATAAAAAGGCCAGACTACGGTTTGCAACTGCACATGGTGACATAGATCGTACTTTTTGGAGAAATGTCCTCTGGTCTGATGAAACAAAAATAGAACTGTTTGGCCATAATGACCATCGTTATGTTTGGAGGAAAAAGCAACATCTCAAGACATCAGTCAGGAAGTTAAGGCTTGGTCGCAAATGGGTCTTCCAAATGGACAATGACCCCAAGCATACTTCCAAAGTTGTGGCAAAATGGCTTAAGGACAACAAAGTCAAGGTATTGGAGAGACCATCACAAAGGCCTGACCTCAATCCTATAGAAAGGTTGTGGGCAGAACTGAAAAAGCGTGTGCGAGCAAGGAGGCCTACAAACCTGACTCAGTTACACCAGCTCTGTCAGGAGGAATGGGCCAAAATTCACCCAACTTATTGTGGGAAGCTTGTGGAAGGCTACCCAAAACGTTTGACCCAAGTTAAACAGTTTAAAGGCAATGCTACCAAATACTAATTGAGTGTATGTAAACTTTTGACCCACTGGGAATGTGATGAAAGTAATAAAATCTTAAATAAATCACTCTCTACTAGTTTAAATGTTGTTGGCTAAGGTGTATGTAAACTCCCGACTTCAACTGTAGGTTAGTTTTGTGGAGTAACTACAATGTTATTGATCCATCCTCAGATTTCTCTTATCATAGCCATTAAACTCTGTTACTGTTTTAAAGTCACCATTGGCCTCATTGTGAAATCCCTGAGTGGTTTCCTTCCTCTCCGGCAACTGAGTTAGGAAGGACACCTGTATCGTTGTAGTGACTGGGTGTATTGATACACCATAAAATGTGTAATTAAATAACTTCACCATGCTCAATGGGATGTTTAATGTCTTTTAAAATTTGTACTCATCTACCAATAGGTGCCCTTCTTTGCGAGGCATTGGAAAACCTACCTGGTCTTTGTGGTTGAATCTTTGTTTGAAATTCACTGCTCGACTGAGGGACCTTACAGATAATTGTATGTGTGGGGTACATAGATGAGGTATTAATTCAAAAATCATGTTAAACACTATTATAGTCCATGCAACTTATTATGTGACTTTGTTAAGCATATTTCTACTCCGGAACTTATTTAGACTTGCCATAACAAAGGGGTTGAATACTAATTGACTCAAGACATTTCAGCTTTAAAAGCAGCCTAACCCCATCTGACCACCATGTTGTTTCTGCATTATCTGGCCACCATGTTGTTTCTGCATTATCTGGCCACCATGTTGTTTCTGCATCATCTGACCACCATGTTGTTTCTGCATTATCTGACCACCATGTTGTTTCTGCATTATCTGGCCACCATGTTGTTTCTGCATTATCTGGCCACCATGTTGTTTCTGCATTATCTGACCACCATGATGTTTCTGCATTATCTGGCCACCATGATGTTTCTGCATTATCTGGCCACCATGTTGTTTCTGCATCATCTGACCACCATGTTGTTTCTGCATCATCTGACCACCATGTTGTTTCTGCATCATCTGACCACCATGTTGTTTCTGCATTATCTGGCCACCGTGTTGTTTCTGCATTATCTGACCACCATGTTGTTTCTGCATTATCTGGCCACCATTTTGTTTCTGCATTATCTGGCCACCATGTTGTTTCTGCATTATCTGACCACCATGATGTTTCTGCATTATCTGGCCACCATGATGTTTCTGCATTATCTGGCCACCATGTTGTTTCTGCATCATCTGACCACCATGTTGTTTCTGCATCATCTGACCACCATGTTGTTTCTGCATCATCTGACCACCATGTTGTTTCTGCATTATCTGGCCACCGTGTTGTTTCTGCATTATCTGGCCACCATGTTGTTTCTGCATCATCTGACCACCATGTTGTTTCTGCATTATCTGACCACCATGATGTTTCTGCATTATCTGACCACCATGTTGTTTCTGCATTATCTGGTCACCATGTTGTTTCTGCATTATCTGACCATCATGTTGTTTCTGCATTATCTGACCGCCATGTTGTTTCTGCATTATCTGGCCACCATGATGTTTCTGCATTATCTGACCACCATGTTGTTTCTGCATTATCTGGCCACCATGTTGTTTCTGCATCATCTGACCACCATGTTGTTTCTGCATTATCTGACCACCATGATGTTTCTGCATTATCTGACCACCATGTTGTTTACTGCATTATCTGACCACCATGTTGTTCCTGCATTATCTGACCACCATGTTTCTGCATTATCTGACCGCCATGTTGTTTCTGCTCCATCTGACCACCATGTTGTTTCTGCATTATCTGGCCACCATGTTGTTTCTGCATTATCTGGCCACCATGTTGTTTCTGCATCATCTGACCATCATGTTGTTCTTGCATTATCTGACCGCCATGTTGTTTCTGCATTATCTGGCCACTATGTTGTTCTTGCATTATCTGGCCACCATGTTGTTTCTGCATTATCTGGCCACATGTTGTTTCTGCTCCATCTGACCACCATGTTGTTCCTGCATTATCTGGCCACCATGTTGTTTACTGCATTATCTGACCACCATGTTGTTTCTGCATCATCTGACCACCATGTTGTTTCTGCATTATCTGACCACCATGTTGTTCCTGCATTATCTGACCACCATGTTGTTCCTGCATTATCTGACCACCATGATGTTTCTGCATTATCTGATTACCATGTTGTTTCTTCTCCCTAGGTACGGTGGCTGCATCTTCCTCCTCTTCCTCGTCCCCGTCCTCCAGCTCTCTAACAGCAGCGGTGATGTTGACGCTAGCCGACACTCCTGTGTCGTCCTCTTCCTCCTCTCAGAACTCTGTGGTGTCTGTAGAGTGTAGGTGACAGGACAACCCCTCACCCCTCCCAACCTTCTGAGGCCCAGGACACAGCACTGAGCACTTAACCAGCACCACCCTGGTCCCATCCCAAAATACCCCCAACACCCACCAAGGCCCCCCGTCCCTACCACTAACGCCTCCACTCCAAAGCCTCAGTACATCCCCATCTCAAACCGTAGAGCACCCAGGCCTCAATGCCCCCACCCTTATCCATGCCTCTCCACCCCAGAAACCCTTTCCGACAGCTTGGCCTCATCACCCCTACTCCCAACTCCCTCCCAACAGGACAGACAACTCAATCTTCATACTGGAACAACAACAGGGACACAACAACACAGACCAACAAGACAAACAAACAACTATTTTCTATCCACAGCTGTTTCCTCGGCAAGCTAATTGCACTTAAGTGCACTTTTTTTGAAGATTGGGGGAAGCATACAACAACAACCAAAAAAAGTACAAAAGTATGTTTTTTTCTTTCAATTGATTGATAAACATTTATAAGAGTTGTTTTCTTCAAGCAATAGTGATTGTTTCCATCTCAAGGTAGTTTAGATTGGGTTGACGATGGTGTGTACTGTGTAATCAAAGTCCTTGTCCTATGTAGCCCTATGTAGCCCTATCAAGCCCTATGTAGCCCTATCAAGCCCTATGTAGAGCTTGTCAAAGGGAATGCACACGGAACATAACCTTGTAGTGCGTGTACTCATAGAAACCATGCATTTCTCTCTGTCTGTCTTCACTTCTAAGGCTACTACCCCCCTCAAATGGTACCTCTTATCTTGACCCAATACCGTGACCGTGGTCTGTAAGTGCTGTGTGGAGGAGAGAGGCTTCGTGTGTAGGCCTACTGTAGAGATCCAGAGAAGTGAGGCTGAAGCCCCGAAGCTGATGAACATAGGGTTAGACAACGACAAGGCCCTAACGGTAGCCTAAGACACCTCTTGGAGGGAACATTCCCTCTCCTGTCTGACTCTCTTTAGTCCTGATGGTGTTAGAAATTAAAACGGTCCGTCTTTCAGAGGACTGTATGAATGACAGACTGCTCCGGGCCAGGCCTGTGACTGTGTACATGACAGATATTGATGGTTTCTAGCAAGATATTCACATGCTTATATTGATATTCTAGATGACTGTAATGATGTGGAGAGGACAACACTCTTTTTGGTAGCCAGGATCTAATGTATATAGGAATGAGTCCCAAATGGAACACTTTTTAACCTATATCGTGCACTACTTCTATGTGCTCTGGTCTAAAGTAGTGCACGATATAGGGAATAGGGTTCCATTTGGAACCCAGCCTTTGTCTGCTACTGTATAAGGTTACCAGTTAATGTGGCAGTATATACGTACATGTGCAATGATGGACGATGTCTGGCAGGTTTAATGAAGTCTAATGGAGTGCGTTGTATCTTGTCGGTTCAGCAGTCTTTTCAACTCGTGGTTCTCATGGATTTCTATCGGAGTGTTTTTATCACGCCGGTTCACATGATCTAGATTAGATGCTCCAGATTGAGAAGGAAAAAGCACCTTGTGAATTAAATGCCAAACCGCCCAAGGGGACTACACAGCATTCTGCATTTAAAAAAATATATACACTGAACAACAATAGAAACGCAACACGCAACAATTTCAAACATTTTACTGAGTTACAGTTCATATGAGAAAATCAGTCCATTTAAATTCATTAAGCCCTAATCTATGGATTTCACATGACTGAGAATACAGATATGGATCTGTTGGTCACAGAAACCTTTTTTTTTTTTAAAGGTAGGGGGCGTGGATCAGAAAACCAGTCTGTATCTGGTGTGACCACCATTTGCCTCATGCAGAGCGACACATCTCCTTCTCATAGAGTTGGGGAATGTTGTTCCACTCTGGATATTACCAGGAACTGGAACACGTCGATCCAGAGCATCCCAAACATGCTCAATTGGTGACATGTCTGGTGAGTATGCAGGCCATTGAAGAACTGGGAAATGTTCAGCTTCCGGGAATTGTGTACAGATCCTTGCAACATGGTGTTGTGCATTATCATGCTGAAACATGAGGTGATGGCGGCGGATGAATGGCACGACAATGGGCCTCAGGATCTCGTTGTGGCATCTCTGTATCTCTTCAAATTGCCATCAATAAAATGCAATTGTGTTTGTTGTCCGTAGCTTCTGCCTGCCCATACCATAACCCCACCGCCACCATGGGGCACTCTGTTCACATTGTTGATATCAGCAAACTGCTCGCCCACACACGACTCCATTCACGTGGTCTGCGGTTGTGAGGCCAGTTGGACATACTGCCATATTCTCTAAAATGACATTGGAGGTGGCTTATGGTAGAGAAATGAACATTAAATTCTCTGGCAACAGTTCTGGTGGACATTCCTGCAGTCAGCATGCCAACTGCACGCTCCCTCAAAGTTTAGACATCTGAGGCATTGTGTTGTGTGACAAAGCTGCACATTTTAGAGTGGCCTTTTATTGTCCCCAGCACAAGGTGCACCTGTGGAATGATCATGCTGTTTAATGTCCTTGAAATGCCACACTTGTCAGGTGGATGGATTATTTTTGGCAAAGGAGAAATGCTCACTAACAGGGATGTAAAAATTTGAGAGAAATAAGCATTTCTGGGATCTTTTATGTCAGCTCATGAAACATGGGACCAACACTTTACATGTTGCGTTTATATTTTTAGTTCAGTGTAATTCCCAGGTTTGTAATTGATTATCCCAAGAGAAATATACTGAGACAGTGGATGTTCTACCAGTATGACATTGGTGTTTCCGACTCCTCGTCAGTCCTGTGTTCTTCTATAGTCTGTTGGGGTGAGATTTGATGAGTCTATACAGATTCAGCATTCTGCTGCAGAAGACATTTAGAAATCTTAACAAGATTGTGTCCCAGATTTGTAATTGATTGTTCCAAGATTATTATATAGAAAATGTAAAGTGGAATACATTGACAGTAAAGTTATAAAGATCATCGATGGTGTTTCCAAATCCTCACCAGTTCTCTTGTTTTAATAAACTCTTTAACCCCCCCCAACAAATAATCATGTTGTTTTAATAAACTCTTAACCCCCTAACAAATAATCATGTTGTTTTAATAAACTCTTAACCCCCAACAAATAATCAAATAATCAACAAATAATCATGTTGTTTTAATAAACTCTTAACCCCCAACAAATAATCATGTTGTTTTAATAAACTCTTAACCCCCCAACAAATAATCATGTTGTTTTAATAAACTCTTAACCCCCAACAAATAATCATGTTGTTTTAATAAACTCTAACCCCAACAAATAATCATGTTGTTTTAATAAACTCTTAACCCCCAACAAATAATCATGTTGTTTTAATAAACTCTTAACCCCCCAAACAAATAATCATGTTGTTTTAATAAACTCTTAACCCCCCCAACAAATAATCATGTTGTTTTAATAAACTCTTAACCCTCCCAACAAATAATCATGTTGTTTTAATAAACTCTTAACCCTCTCCAACAAATAATCATGTTGTTTTAATAAACTCTTAACCCCCCAACAAATAATCATGTTGTTTTAATAAACTCTTAACTCCCCCAACAAATAATCATGTTGTTTTAATCCACTCTTCACCCCCAACAAATAATCATGTTGTTTTAATCCACTCTTCACCCCCCCAACAAATAATCATGTTGTTTTAATCCACTCTTCACCCCCCAACAAATAATCATGTTTTGGTTCTGTTCTCTATAATCTGACCAGGATAATGGTGAAAACAACGTAGACAAAGTGCTGTATGTGTATACAACCATTATTTCAGACTCCAGTGTTTCCTCCCTTTGGTTGCATCTGAAAAAAACACCCTTTTCCATTTATAGTGCACTACCTATGGGATTCCCTATGGGCCCTGGTCAAAAGTAGTGTACTTACTACCTATGGGATTCCCTATGGGCCCTGGTAAAAAGTAGTGTACTTACTACCTATGGGATTCCCTATGGGCCCTGGTAAAAAGTAGTGTACTTACTACCTATGGGATTCCCTATGGGCCCTGGTCAAAAGTAGTGCACTACCTATGGGATTCCCTATGGGCCCTGGTCAACAGTAGTGCACTATAAAGGGAAAAGCTTACCATTTTGGATGCGTAGTTTGTATAGATCCTTTACTGTATGATACCTGATGCTATGTCTGTTGTTTGGCACTTGTATGTAATTGTATGCCTTTGTTATACATTTGTATATTGAGAAGAAGAGTGATTTGAGTCAAGCTATTTAATATCTTTGCACTGTTCATAATGATAACATGTACTTTTGTGTACAGGCAGTTGTACTGTTTTAAGTTGTAGTTTCATTAGTGTACATAGTGAGGAGGGTCGAAGCACGTACGCTGTTTTCCTCGTTCGTTTCTCATTCTGGTCCTCACTGGGGGGGACAAGGGCTGCGTCCCAAATGGAACCCTATGGGCCCTGGTCAAAAGAAGTGCACTATATAGGGAATAGGGTGCCATTTGGGTACAAGCTTTTTAATTTGGTTTCATTTGTTTTTTGTTTAATGTTTGTTTTTCAGAAGTTTTTTTTTTTTTTTCTAGACTGGTAATTTGCTTTGTACTCTGTCTTGGCTTGTTCATTTTTTTTTTTTTTTTCGTGTGTGTTGTTTTTTACGTTAGCTTGTGCTTGTATCAGAAGCATTCCCTATGAGCACAAGATGTTGAAAATACATATTTTTTTGTTTTGTTTGATGTCTTTTCAACCCGATTTTGCTCACTGGGTTTAGCGGTTTTGAAAATACGGTTATGGTATTTCCCAACCTGTACAATGCCCTGTACAGTTTTATGGACCTCTATGGAACGGTCTGGGAGAGAGAGTGTGATAAAGCTTATGGAAAAAGTTCTATAGTATTTATTAGGCCCGTCAGGAAATGGGCATTCATACATGTGTGATTTATTGTACAAATGTAAGCGGAAAAAAAAGAAGCCTCTGTTTGAAATAAATGCCATAGTTTGAACTCCATTGTATTGTCTTTGGTCTGGCGGAAATGTCACATGCTATGATATCTGCTCAACACTCACATCCTATAGTTTTACTTGTAATGACTGTAATCTGTGGATAATGTGGTTGCCTTTACCTACCTTAGTTGAATGCACTGGCTCTGGAGAGTCTCCTAAAGCTAGATCACCGAAATGTATTAAAAGTCCAGCTGGTCAACTCTTAACGTTGAGAATGAACGATTTTATGACTGTACTTGGTAGTAGTGTACTTGTACTAAAGTAATAACAAAATAAATAATTTCAGTAACTCAAAATAAATGGCAAATCCACTTGACTTCTGTAAAGTAAGCCCTTGAACTAGGAGTAAACCCTTGAACGTTTTGCAACAGAAACCATTGACACCGAACGGAAAACGTTTTGCAACAGAATCAATTAACACCGAACGGAAAACGTTTTGCAACAGAAACCATTAACACCGAACGGAAAACGTTTTACAACAGAAACCATTAAACCATTGTAATTTGAAATGTAATAAAACAATAAACAAAATATTAAATCAGCTGTAGTCACTGCACAGGTGTGAGTCAAGTGACGCAAGATGGGGTGATACATATAGTTAGAATAATAACGTCCAGATGGGCTTCATGCATATAGTTAGAATAATAACATCCAGATGGGGGTCATGCATATAGTTAGAATAATAACATCCAGATGGTGGTCATGCATATAGTTAGAATAATAACATCCAGATGGTGGTCATGCATATAGTTAGAATAATAACATCCAGATGGGGGTCATGCATATAGTTAGAATAATAACATCCAGATGGTGGTCATGCATATAGTTAGAATAATAACATCCAGATGGTGGTCATGCATATAGTTAGAATAATAACATCCAGATGGGGGTCATGCATATAGTTAGAATAATAACATCCAGATGGGGGTCATGCATATAGTTAGAATAATAACATCCAGATGGTGGTGATGCATATAGTTAGAATAATAACATCCAGATGGTGGTCATGCATATAGTTAGAATAATAACATCCAGATGGTGGTCATGCATATAGTTAGAATAATAACATCCAGATGGGGGTCATGCATATAGTTAGAATAATAACATCCAGATGGGGGTCATGCATATAGTTAGAATAATAACATCCAGATGGAGGTCATGCATATAGTTAGAATAATAACATCCAGATGGGGGTCATGCATATAGTTAGAATAATAACATCCAGATGGTGGTCATGCATATAGTTAGAATAATAACATCCAGATGGTGGTCATGCATATAGTTAGAATAATAACATCCAGATGGTGGTCATGCATATAGTTAGAATAATAACATCCAGATGGGGGTCATGCATATAGTTAGAATAATAACATCCAGATGGGGGTCATGCATATAGTTAGAATAATAACATCCAGATGGTGGTGATGCATATAGTTAGAATAATAACATCCAGATGGGGGTCATGCATATAGTTAGAATAATAACATCCAGATGGTGGTCATGCATATAGTTAGAATAATAACATCCAGATGGTGGTGATGCATATAGTTAGAATAATAACATCCAGATGGTGGTCATGCATATAGTTAGAATAATAACATCCAGATGGGCTTCATGCATATAGTTAGAATAATAACATCCAGATGGGGGTCATGCATATAGTTAGAATAATAACATCCAGATGGGGGTCATGCATATAGTTAGAATAATAACATCCAGATGGGCTTCATGCATATAGTTAGAATAATAACATCCAGATGGGGGTCATGCATATAGTTAGAATAATAACATCCAGATGGAGGTCATGCATATAGTTAGAATAATAACATCCAGATGGGTGTCATGCATATAGTTAGAATAATAACATCCAGATGGGGGTCATGCATATAGTTAGAATAATAACATCCAGATGGGGGTCATGCATATAGTTAGAATAATAACATCCAGATGGTGGTCATGCATATAGTTAGAATAATAACATCCAGATGGGGGTCATGCATATAGTTAGAATAATAACATCCAGATGGGGGTGATGCATATAGTTAGAATAATAACATCCAGATGGAGGTCATGCATATAGTTAGAATAATAACATCCAGATGGGGGTCATGCATATAGTTAGAATAATAACATCCAGATGGTGGTCATGCATATAGTTAGAATAATAACATCCAGATGGGGGTCATGCATATAGTTAGAATAATAACATCCAGATGGGGGTCATGCATATAGTTAGAATAATAACATCCAGATGGGGGTCATGCATATAGTTAGAATAATAACATCCAGATGGGGGTCATGCATATAGTTAGAATAATAACATCCAGATGGTGGTGATGCATATAGTTAGAATAATAACATCCAGATGGTGGTCATGCATATAGTTAGAATAATAACATCCAGATGGTGGTCATGCATATAGTTAGAATAATAACATCCAGATGGTGGTGATGCATATAGTTAGAATAATAACATCCAGATGGTGGTCATGCATATAGTTAGAATAATAACATCCAGATGGTGGTCATGCATATAGTTAGAATAATAACATCCAGATGGTGGTGATGCATATAGTTAGAATAATAACATCCAGATGGGGGTCATGCATATAGTTAGAATAATAACATCCAGATGGTGGTCATGCATATAGTTAGAATAATAACATCCAGATGGTGGTGATGCATATAGTTAGAATAATAACATCCAGATGGGGGTCATGCATATAGTTAGAATAATAACATCCAGATGGGGGTCATGCATATAGTTAGAATAATAACATCCAGATGGGGGTCATGCATATAGTTAGAATAATAACATCCAGATGGGCTTCATGCATATAGTTAGAATAATAACATCCAGATGGGCTTCATGCATATAGTTAGAATAATAACATCCAGATGGGGGTCATGCATATAGTTAGAATAATAACATCCAGATGGAGGTCATGCATATAGTTAGAATAATAACATCCAGATGGGGGTCATGCATATAGTTAGAATAATAACATCCAGATGGGGGTCATGCATATAGTTAGAATAATAACATCCAGATGGGGGTCATGCATATAGTTAGAATAATAACATCCAGATGGGCTTCATGCATATAGTTAGAATAATAACATCCAGATGGGCTTCATGCATATAGTTAGAATAATAACATCCAGATGGGGTCATGCATATAGTTAGAATAATAACATCCAGATGGAGGTCATGCATATAGTTAGAATAATAACATCCAGATGGGGGTCATGCATATAGTTAGAATAATAACATCCAGATGGGGGTCATGCATATAGTTAGAATAATAACATCCAGATGGGGGTCATGCATATAGTTAGAATAATAACATCCAGATGGGTGTCATGCATATAGTTAGAATAATAACATCCAGATGGGCTTCATGCATATAGTTAGAATAATAACATCCAGATGGGCTTCATGCATATAGTTAGAATAATAACATCCAGATGGGGGTCATGCATATAGTTAGAATAATAACATCCAGATGGAGGTCATGCATATAGTTAGAATAATAACATCCAGATGGGGGTCATGCATATAGTTAGAATAATAACATCCAGATGGGCTTCATGCATATAGTTAGAATAATAACATCCAGATGGTGGTCATGCATATAGTTAGAATAATAACATCCAGATGGGGGTCATGCATATAGTTAGAATAATAACATCCAGATGGTGGTCATGCATATAGTTAGAATAATAACATCCAGATGGTGGTCATGCATATAGTTAGAATAATAACATCCAGATGGGTGGTCATGCATATAGTTAGAATAATAACATCCAGATGGGGGTCATGCATATAGTTAGAATAATAACATCCAGATGGAGGTCATGCATATAGTTAGAATAATAACATCCAGATGGGGGTCATGCATATAGTTAGAATAATAACATCCAGATGGGCTTCATGCATATAGTTAGAATAATAACATCCAGATGGGCTTCATGCATATAGTTAGAATAATAACATCCAGATGGGCTTCATGCATATAGTTAGAATAATAACATCCAGATGGGCTTCATGCATATAGTTAGAATAATAACATCCAGATGGGGGTCATGCATATAGTTAGAATAATAACATCCAGATGGAGGTCATGCATATAGTTAGAATAATAACATCCAGATGGGGGTCATGCATATAGTTAGAATAATAACATCCAGATGGGGGTCATGCATATAGTTAGAATAATAACATCCAGATGGGGGTCATGCATATAGTTAGAATAATAAAATCCAGATGGGGGTCATGCATATAGTTAGAATAATAACATCCAGATGGGGGTCATGCATATAGTTAGAATAATAAAATCCAGATGGGGGTCATGCATATAGTTAGAATAATAACATCCAGATGGGGGTGATGCCCGCTCAGTCTCAGTCTATCCACAGTGAGATCCAGTGGCTAGCATGCTGGCTAGTTAACTTAGTGTCGTAGAGTCTACCCTGCTCTCCGGAGATGATGGGGGGTAAAAGCAGCACCTTGGTCGCTGGGGTGGCCGGAGCTCTGGTCATTGGATACTGTGTTTATTTCGACAGAAAACGACGAAGTGATCCCAACTTCAAGAAAAGGCTGCAACAACGTAAGTCGTGTTAGCAAACTGCCAGCGGGTTTTTTTGTACCTGCGACAAATGGCGAACGTTAGCTAGTTGGCAAATGTTTGGCTAACTATCTAGCGTGATATAACTGCATTAAAAGCAAACGCTTAGCATTGTATTTGGTTTCTGTTACTGTTAACTAGTAACCAGTTGGTTAACTAGTCAGTAGTTAACTAGCGAAGCGCCACCATTATCCGCTTCGCCGTTTTAGCATTACTGATAAATAAATCAGGTCAATCCAATATTAAGGCTGTTTTGGTAACAGATCTAGTAGCAAGACAAGGTGGTGTATAAAGGTGTTTAGTCAGTGTAGATAACTAGATAAGTCAACCACCTTTCCTACATGGACTAGTAACCTTGGTGTTCACCATAATAATGATAGCCAATTTCTTTTGTTCTTCTTAGCCCTTTCATGTAACTGACATTTTAAGTCACCCTTTCTTTAGTATACCAGTCATCAAATATGAAATTGTTTCAACAGGCAGAAGAAAACAGAAGTCTTCCCAAGAGAAGACTGGACTGACACGGGTAAGAAACATGACCAACAGTGGACAGAACAGGGTGTCTTATCAGGGGGCACATTTTTTTTCATTTAACTAGGTAAGTCAGTTAAGAACAAAGTCGTGTTTGACAATGACGGCCTACCCAGGCCTAACCCGGACGACGCTGGGTCAAATGTGGATCACTGCCAGTTGGGATACACCCCCGGGATCGAACCAGGGTCTGTAGTGACGCCTCTAGCGCTGAGATGTAGTGCCTTAGACCGCTGCGCCACTTGGGAGTCCCGAGATGATATGGAGTTAGTTCTTTTAGAATGTTCTTTATCTTCTCTGTACTGACTGTCTGCCAACCTGTCTGCCATTTAGCTGCCTGACCTGAAGGATGCGGAAGCTGTCCAGAAGTTCTTCCTGGAGGAGATCCAACTGGGAGAGGAGCTGTTAGCACAAGGTGAGCTGTCTCCATGGCCACCGTCTGGTCTTTCATACACACCCAGTCCTGAACACTACTAAGAGACTATTAACTAAATATCTGGTCCTGAGTAACAGTGTGGTCACTTGAACTCAGACTGACCCCTTCTGGAATAGCTGTGGCAATAGTGTCTGGTCCAATGTTCAACTGTGCATTCTCATACACCTCCTGGTTGCTAATGTTAGCTTCTGGAACAAGGAAGGGCGCTCGATCAAACTAGCGATCTGTAGCCCAGGGACCTGTGTCGGGAGCTCTGGTTATTTCAGCTCCTGGACATCAATATAGTCTTTTTGGTTTTTTTTCTTGAAGGATGAGAATGTATTAAACCACCTGACCTAATTATGTCTTACCACCCCAACAGGAGGCTGAGGCTGCGCTTCAAACTCAAAGGAGACCCTAAACCCTCAGCCCTTGAATTATGTTTTACATCTTCACATCCGAGTGTACCTTAAATGTCCCTTGCCCAAGCGAGGGAGGGTGATGTTCAGAGAGGCAATATCCTTGGTGGAAATCTGGAAGTTGAGCTTTAAAACAACCAACTTAACTTACTAGGTACATTAGTAGCTTTAACGTAGCTAGCTAGCACTCCTGTCAGGTAGCTAGCTACAGTATTAATGTACCTAGTAAGCTAACACTCCTGTCAGGTAACTAGCTACAGTATTAATGTACCTTGTAAGCTAACGTATCTAGCTAGCACTCCTGTCAGGAAACTAGCTACAGTATTAATGTACCTTGTAAGCTAACGTATCTAGCTAGCACTCCTGTCAGGTAGCTAGCTACAGTATTAATGTACCTTGTAAGCTAACACTCCTGTCAGGTAGCTAGCTACAGTATTAATGTACCTAGTAAGCTAACGTATCTAGCTAACACTCCTGTCAGGTAGCTAGCTACAGTATTAATGTACCTAGTAAGCTAACGTATCTAGCTAACACTCCTGTCAGGTAACTAGCTACAGTATTAATGTACCTAGTAAGCTAACGTATCTAGCTAGCACTCCTGTCAGGTAGCTAGCTACAGTATTAATGTACCTAGTAAGCTAACGTATCTAGCTAACACTGCTGTCAGGTAGCTAGCTACAGTATTAATGTACCTAGTAAGCTAACGTATCTAGCTAGCACTCCTGTCAGGTAACTAGCTACAGTATTAATGTACCTAGTAAGCTAACGTATCTACCTAGTACTCCTGTCAGGTAACTAGCTACAGTATTAATGTACCTAGTAAGCTAACGTATCTAGCTAACACTGCTGTCAGGTAGCTAGTGTGGGGTTCTGACATTTTTATACCATAATAGTATTGACAATTGCTAATAATCATATTGGGGGTTAGTCAGTAGGGACTTGTGTATGTGTGACCCCTGTGCGGACATCTTGAGAAAGTTGCTGACTTGTGGTTAAGTGGGGGGTGTGAGGTATTTACGACAGGACCCTGGCTAGTGCAAAAGTACTGACATGCCAAGAAGGAAGATAAATCAAACAGAGCGCCAAAAGGGGGACCAGCCTGTGTGACACTGATTGGCCCGGCAAGTCTAAACCACGCCCAGGCACTGTTCTGATAGGCCGGCTCACGAAGCAGGAACTAACTCTGTCAGAACATATACCCATGTTATCAGCAGAAAGGCAGTTCTTTGTTTCGTCCTGCGAGATGTTACAGTGAACCCGTATATACGGAAATTGTATTTGCCATTCATTAACTTTTGTATTAAACAATTATTTTAACCAAGTTCAGATTTACTATCGTTCCTATCTCAGTTGAACCTACGCAAAACCTAACAATAGCTACAGTATTAATGTACCTAGTAAGCTAACGTATCTAGCTAGCACTCCTGTCAGGTAGCTAGCTACAGTATTAATGTACCTAGTAAGCTAACACTCCTGTCAGGTAACTAGCTACAGTATTAATGTACCTAGTAAGCTAACGTATCTAGCTAGCACTCCTGTCAGGTAGCTAGCTACAGTATTAATGTACCTAGTAAGCTAACACTCCTGTCAGGTAGCTAGCTACAGTATTAATGTACCTTGTAAGCTAACACTCCTGTCAGGTAGCTAGCTACAGTATTAATGTACCTAGTAAGCTAACGTATCTAGCTAACACTCCTGTCAGGTAACTAGCTACAGTATTAATGTACCTAGTAAGCTAACGTATCTAGCTAGCACTCCTGTCAGGTAGCTAGCTACAGTATTAATGTACCTAGTAAGCTAACGTATCTAGCTAACACTGCTGTCAGGTAGCTAGCTACAGTATTAATGTACCTAGTAAGCTAACGTATCTAGCTAGCACTCCTGTCAGGTAACTAGCTACAGTATTAATGTACCTAGTAAGCCAACGATCTACCTAGTACTCCTGTCAGGTAACTAGCTACAGTATTAATGTACCTAGTAAGCTAACGATCTAGCTAACACTGCTGTCAGGTAGCTAGCTACAGTATTAATGTACCTAGTAAGCCAACGTATCTACCTAGTACTCCTGTCAGGTAACTAGCTACAGTATTAATGTACCTAGTAAGCTAACGTATCTAGCTAGCACTCCTGTCAGGAAGCTAGCTACAGTATGAATGTACCTAGTAAGCTAACGTATCTAGCTAACACTGCTGTCAGGTAGCTAGCTACAGTATTAATGTACCTAGTAAGCTAACGTATCTAGCTAGCACTCCTGTCAGGTAGCTAGCTACAGTATTAATGTACCTAGTAAGCTAACGTAGCTAGCTAGCACTCCTGTCAGGTAACTAGCTACAGTATTAATGTACCTAGTAAGCTAGCACTCCTGTCAGGTAGCTAGCTACAGTATGAATGTACCTAGTAAGCTAACGTATCTAGCTAGCACTCCTGTCAGGAAGCTAGCTACAGTATGAATGTACCTAGTAAGCTAACGTATCTAGCTAACACTGCTGTCAGGTAGCTAGCTACAGTATTAATGTACCTAGTAAGCTAACGTATCTAGCTAGCACTCCTGTCAGGTAGCTAGCTACAGTATTAATGTACCTAGTAAGCTAACGTATCTAGCTAGCACTCCTGTCAGGTAGCTAGCTACAGTATTAATGTACCTAGTAAGCTAACGTATCTACCTAGTACTCCTGTCAGGTAACTAGCTACAGTATTAATGTACCTAGTAAGCTAGCACTCCTGTCAGGTAACTAGCTACAGTATTAATGTACCTAGTAAGCTAACGTATCTAGCTAACACTCCTGTCAGGTAGCTAGCTACAGTATTAATGTACCTAGTAAGTTAACGTAGCTAGCTAGCACTCCTGTCAGGTAGCTAGCTACAGTAGTAATGTACCTAGTAAGCCCACGTATCTAGCTAACACTCCTGTCAGGTAGCTAGCTACAGTATTAATGTACCTAGTAAGCTAACGTATCTAGCTAGCACTCCTGTCAGGTAGCTAGCTACAGTATTAATGTACCTAGTAAGCCCACGATCTAGCTAACACTCCTGTCAGGTAGCTAGCTACAGTATTAATGTACCTAGTAAGCTAACGTATCTAGCTAGCACTCCTGTCAGGTAGCTAGCTACAGTATTAATGTACCTAGTAAGCTAACGTAGCTAGCTAGCACTCCTGTCAGGTAACTAGCTACAGTAATAATGTACCTAGTAAGCTAACGTATCTAGCTAGCACTCCTGTCAGGTAGCTAGCTACAGTATTAATGTACCTAGTAAGCTAACACTCCTGTCAGGTAGCTAGCTACAGTATTAATGTACCTTGTAAGCTAACGTATCTAGCTAGCACTCCTGTCAGGAAGCTAGCTACAGTATTAATGTACCTAGTAAGCTAACACTCCTGTCAGGTAACTAGCTACAGTATTAATGTATCTAGTAAGCTAACGTATCTAGCTAGTACTCCTGTCAGGTAACTAGCTACAGTATTAATGTACCTTGTAAGCTAACGTATCTAGCTAACACTCCTGTCAGGTAACTAGCTACAGTATTAATGTATCTAGTAAGCTAACGTATCTAGCTAGTACTCCTGTCAGGTAACTAGCTACAGTATTAATGTACCTTGTAAGCTAACGTATCTAGCTAGCACTCCTGTCAGGTAGCTAGCTACAGTATTAATGTACCTTGTAAGCTAACGTATCTAGCTAGCACTCCTGTCAGGTAGCTAGCTACAGTATTAATGTACCTAGTAAGCTAACGTATCTAGCTAGCACTCCTGTCAGGTAGCTAGCTACAGTATTAATGTACCTAGTAAGCTAACGTATCTAGCTAGCACTCCTGTCAGCTAGCTAGCTACAGTATTAATGTACCTTGTAAGCTAACACCCCTGTCAGGTAGCTAGCTACAGTATTAATGTACCTAGTAAGCTAACGTATCTAGCTAGCACTCCTGTCAGGTAGCTAGCTACAGTATTAATGTACCTTGTAAGCTAACACTCCTGTCAGGTAGCTAGCTACAGTATTAATGTACCTAGTAAGCTAACACTCCTGTCAGGTAGCTAGCTACAGTATTAATGTACCTTGTAAGCTAACACCCCTGTCAGGTAGCTAGCTACAGTATTAATGTACCTAGTAAGCTAACGTATCTAGCTAGCACTCCTGTCAGGTAGCTAGCTACAGTATTATTGTACCTAGTAAGCTAACGTATGTACCTAGCACTCCTGTCAGGTAGCTAGCTACAGTATTAATGTACCTAGTAAGCTGACGTATCTAGCTAACACCCCTGTCAGGTAGCTAGCTACAGTATTAATGTACCTAGTAAGCTAACGTATCTAGCTAGTACTCCTGTCAGGTAGCTAGCTACAGTATTAATGTACCTAGTAAGCTAACGTATCTAGCTAACACTCCTGTCAGGTAACTAGCTACAGTATTAATGTACCTAGTAAGCTAACACTCCTGTCAGGTAGCTAGCTACAGTATTAATGTACCTTGTAAGCTAACACCCCTGTCAGGTAGCTAGCTACAGTTACCCATAGCTGCCTAGCTAGTTTTATAGTTTGGTAATTTATTCCAATACATTTCAGAATTGCAGAAAATGTTTATGAATCTAGCAACGTTTTATAGGGTCCTCACTGAGACTAAGCCAATTTGGCGACGCTAAAATCTGTATGCATACATACATACAGTACCGGTCTAAAGTTTTAGAACACCTGATTATATCAACATACAGGAACTCAAGTCCTTTTGTACATCCCCCCTCAAGCTGATACATCGATGGCACTGAAAGAAATTCATTTCACTCTAGGTAAATTGGAAGCCACATATCCTGAGGCTGCATTTATTGTGGCTGGGGATTTTAATAAGGCTAATTTGAAAACAAGGCTCCCGAAATTTTACCAGCATATCGAATGTGCCACTCGGGCTGGTAAAATCCTGGATCACTGTTATTCCAACTTCCGTGATGCATACAAGGCTATTCTCCGCCCTCCTTTCGGCAAGTCTGACCATGACTCCATTTTGTTGCTCCCAGCCTACAGACAGAAACTAAAACAGGAAACGCCCGTTCTCAGGTCTGTTCAACGCTGGTCCGACCAATCTGAGTCCATGCTGCAAGATTGCTTCGAGCACGTGGACTGGGATATGTTCCGGACAGCATCTGACAACAACATTGATGTATACGCTGATTCGGTGAGAGAGTTTATTAGCAAGTGCATTGGTGATGTTGTACCCATAGCAAATATTAAAACCTTCCCCAACCAGAAACCGTGGATTGATGGCAGCATTCGCGCAAAACTGAAAGCGCGAACCACTGCTTTTAACCAGGGTAAGGCTACCGGAAACATGACTGAATACAAACAGTGTAGCTATTCCCTCCGCAAGGCAATTAAACAAGCTAAGCGTCAATATAGAGACAAAGTAGAGTCACAATTCAACGGCTCAGACACGAGAGGAATGTGGCAGGGTCTACAGTCAATCACGGACTACAAAAAGAAAACCCGCCTGCTATGGACCATGACGTCCTGTTCCCAGACAAACTAAACAACTTCTTTGCTCGTTTTGAGGACAATACAGTGCCAGCGACACGGCCTGCTACCAAAACCTGCGGGCTCTCCTTCACCGCAGCCAATGTGAGAAAAACATTTAAATGTGTTAACCCTCGCAAGGCTGCCGGCCCAGATGGCATCCCTGGCCGTGTCCTCAGAGCATGCGCAGACCAGCTGGCTGGTGTGTTTACGGACATATTCAATCAGTCCCTATCCCAGTCTGCTGTTCCCACATGCTTCAAGAGGGCCACCATTGTTCCTGTTCCCAAGAAAGCTAAGGTAACTGAGCTAAATGACTATCGCCCCGTAGCACTCACTTCCGTCATCATGAAGTGCTTTGAGAGATTAGTCAAGGATCATATCACCTCCATCCTGCCAGACACCCTGGACCCACTCCAATTTGCTTACCGTCCCAATAGGTCCACAGACGACGCAATCGCAATCACACTGCATACTGCCCTAACCCATCTGGACAAGAGGAATACTTATGTAAGAATGCTGTTCATCGACTACAGCTCAGCATTTAACACCATAGTTCCCTCCAAGCTCGTCATTAAACTCGAGACCCTAGGTCTCGACCCAGCCCTGTGCAACTGGGTCCTGGACTTCCTGACGGGGCCGGCCCCAGGTGGTGAGGGTAGGAAACAACCCCCTAATCCTCAACACTGGGGCCCACAAGGGTGCGTTCTCAGCCCTCTCCTGTACTCCCTGTTTACCCATGACTGCGTGGCCAAGCACGCATCCAACTCAATCATCAAGTTTGCTGACGACACTACAGTGGTAGGCTTGATTACCAACAACGACGAGACGGCCTACAGGGAGGAGGTGAGGGCCCTCGGAGTGTGGTGTCAGGAAAATAACCTCTCACTCAACGTCAACAAAACTAAGGAGATGATCGTGGACTTCAGGAGAGGGCCTCTTCAACCTCAGGAGGCTGAAGAAATTTGGCTTGTCACCAAAATCACTCACAAACTTCTACAGATGCACAATCGAGAGCATCCTGTCGGGCTGTATCACCGCCTGGTACGGCAACTGCTCCGCCCACAACCGTAAGGCTCTCCAGAGGGTAGTGAGGACTGCACAACGCATCACCGGGGGTAAACTACCTGCCCTTCAGGACACCTACACCACCAGATGTCACAGGAAGACCAAAAAGATCATCAAGGACAACAACCACCCGAGCCACTGCCTGTTCACCCCGCTATCATCCAGAAGGCGAGGTCAGTACAGGTGCATCAAAGCTGGGACCGAGAGACTGAAAAACAGCTTCTATCTCAAGGCCATCAGACTGTTAAACAGCCACCACTAACATTGAGTGGCTGCTGCCAACATACTGACTTAAATCTCTAGCCACTTAAAACATAGGAATTGGATGTAACAAATGTATCACTAGCCACTTTAAACAATTTTGAATATAACGTTTACATATCCGACATACTCATATCAAATGTATACACTGTACTCTAAACCATCTACTGAATCTTGCCTATGCCGTTCGGCCATCGACCCAAATCTCTAGCCACTTTAATAATTATAATTGACTGGAATAAATGTATCACTAGCCACTTTAAACAATGCCATTTATATAATGTTTATATATCCTACATTAGTCTTCTCATGTGTATTTGAGGCGGCAGTGTAGCCTAGTGGTTAGAGTGTTGGACTAGTAACCGAAAGGCTGCCAGTTCAAATCCCCAAGCTGACAAGGTACAAATCTGTCGTTCTGCCCCTGAACAGGCAGTTAACCCACTGTTCCTAGGCCGTCATTGAAAATAAGAATTTGTTCTTAACTGACTTGCCTAGTAAAATAAAAAAATAAATATACTGTACTCCATACCATCTACTGCATCTTGCCTATGCCGGTCAGCCATTGCTCATCCATATATTTATATGTACATACTCGTATTCATTCCTTTACTCTTGTGTGTATAATGTTTACATATCCGACATACAAATTTTGTATATCTGCTGTATAAGGTAGTTGTTGTGAATTTGTTAGATTACTTGTTAGATACTACTGCATGGTCGGAACTAGAAGCACAAGCATTTCGCTACACTCGCATTAACATCTGCTAACCATGTTTATGTGACAAATAAAATTTGATTTGAAGGGTTTCTTTATTTTTACTATTTTCTACAGACATCAAAACTATGAAATAACACATATGGAATCAAATTTTATATTTTATATTCTTCAAATAGCCACGCTTTGCCTTGTTGACAGCTTTGCACACTTTTGTCATTCTCTCAACCAGCTTCACCTTGAATGCTTTTCCAACAGCCTTGTAGGAGTTCCGCATCTCACAAAGACACGGTGGTTGGAACCAAAAATCTCCAATTTGGGCACCAGACCAAAGGACAAATTTCCACCAGTCTGTCCATTGCTCTTGTGTCTTGGCCCTAGTCCTATTATTGGTGTCCTTTAGTAGTGGTTTCTTTGCAGCAATTCGACCATGAAGGCCTGACTCACACAGTCTCCTCTGAACAGTTGATGATGAGATGTGTTTGTTACTTGAACTCTGTGAAGCATTTATTTTGGCAGCAATTTCTGAGGCTGGTAACTCTAAGGAACTTATCCTCTGCAGCAGAGGGAATTCTGGGTCTTCCATTCCTGTGGCAGTCCTCATGAGAGCCAGTTTCATCATAGCACTTGATGGTTTTTGCAACTGCACTTGAAGAAACGTTCAAAGTTCTTGACATTTTCCAGATTGACTGACCTTCGTGTCTTAAAGTAATGATGGACTGTCGTTTCTCTTTGCTTATTTGAGCTGTTCTTGCCATAATATGGACGTGGTATTTTACCAAATAGGGCTATCTTCTGTATATACCATCCCCACCTTGTCACAACACAACTGTTTGGCTCAAATGCATTAAGAAGGAAAGAAATTCCACAAATTAAAACCTCTTAAGGATTAGCCCCTTTTTTTCAAATTTTTGCCTATAATGACATACCCAAATCTAACTTCCTGTAGCTCAGGCCCTGAAGCAAGGCTATGCATATTCTTGGTACCATTTGAAAGGAAACCCTTTGAAGTAGAAGTCGACTGATTAATCAGCATGGCCGATTTAATTAGGGCCGATCTCAAGTTTTCATAACAATTGGTAATCGGCATTTCTGGATGCCGATTATGGCCGATTACATTGCACTCCACGCCACGAGGAGCCTGCATGGCAGGCTGACCACCTGTTATGCGAGTGCAGCAAGGAGCCAAGGTAAATTGCTAACTAGCATTAAACTGATCTTATAAAAAACAATCAATCTTCCCATAATCACTAGTTAACTACACATGGTTGATGATATTACTAGGTTAACTAGCTTGTCCTGCGCTGCATATAATCAATGCGGTGCCTGTTCATTTATCATCGAATCACAGCCTACTTCGCCAAATGGGGGATGATTTTAAAAAAAGGCACATTTGAGAAAAAAAGCGCAATCGCTGCACGAATGTACCTAACCATAAACATCAATGCCTTTCTTAAAATCAATACACAAGTATTTTTTTAAAGCTGCATATTTAGTTAAAAGAAATTCATGTTAGCAGGCAATATTAACTAGGGAAATTGTCACTTCTCTTGCGTTTATTGCACGCAGAGTCAGGGTAAATGCAACAGTTTGGGCCGCCTGGCTCGTTGCGAACTAATTTTCTAGAATTGTACATAATTTTAACATAGCATTGAAGGTTGTGCATGTAACAGCAGTATTTAGACTTAGGGTTGCCACCCGTTCTATAAAATACGTAATGGTTCCGTATTTCACTGGAAGAAAAAAAGGTTTTGTTTTCGAAATGATAGTTTCCTGATTTGACCATATTAATGACCTAAGGCTCGTATTTCTGTGTTTATTATAATTAAGTCTATGATTTGATATTTGATAGAGCAGTCTGACTGAGCGGTGGTAGGCAGCAGCAGGCTCGTAAGCATTCATTCAAACAGCACTTTCCTGCGTTAGCCAGCAGCTCTTAGCAATGCTTGAAGCACAGCGCTGTTTATGACTTCAAGCCTATCAACTCCTGAGATTAGGCTGGCAATACTAAAGTGCCTATAAGAACATCCAATAGTCAAAGGTATAGAGAGAAATAGTAAAGTAACTGCAACCTAATATTTCTTTACTGGGAATATTTAACGACCATCTTTCATATGTTCTAAGCGAGGAACTTAAACGTTAGCTTTTTTACATGACACATATTGCACTTTTACTTATCCAACACTGTGTTTGCATTTATTTAAACCAAATTGAGTTTCATTATTTATTTGAGACTAAATGAATAAAATATATGTATTATGTTAAAATAAGTGTTCATTGTTCATTCAGTATTGTTGTAATTGTCATTATTTTTATATAAAAATCGGCCGATTTGAATCGGTGTCTGCATTTTTTGGTCCTCTAATCGGTATCGGCGTTGAAAAATCATAATCAGTCCATGTCTACTTTGAAGTGTATGTGAAAGGAATGTAGTAGAATATAACACAATAGATCTGGTACAAGATACAAAAGTTTTTTTTTTTTTTTCTTTGTATTTTTTTTTGTACCATCTTTGAAATGCAAGAGGCAATAATGTATTATTCCAGCCCAGGTGCAATTTGGGTTTTGGCTACTAGATGGCAGCAGTGTATGTGCAAAGTTTTAGACTGATCAAATGAACCATTGCATTTCTGTTACATTTTGTATCAAGACTGCTCAAATATGCCTAATTTGTTTATTAATAACTTCATGTTCAAAACTGTCTCATCAAACAATAGCATGGCATTCTTTCAGTGTAATAGCTACGGTTTATTTAATTTTATTTAACCAGGGTGGCCAGTTGAGAACAAGTTCTCATTTACATCTGCGACCCGGCCAAGATAAAGCACAGCAGTGGGACAAAAACAACAGGGATTAATGGGATAAACAAACGTTCAGTCAATAACACAATAGAAAATCTGTATACAGTGTGTGCAAATTAAATAAAGAGGTAACTCAATAAATAGACCATAGTGGTGAAGTAATTACACTCCAATTAACACTGGAGTGATAGATGTGCAGATGAGGATGTGCAAGTAGAGATACTGGTGAAATACTAGAGCAGAAAAAACAAAAATCATATGGGGATGAGGTAGTTGGGTGGGCTATTTACAGATGGGCTGTGTACAGCTACACCGATCGGTAAGCTGCTCTGACAGCCGATGCTTAAAGTTAGTGAGGGAGATATGACTCCGGCTTCAGTGATTCTTGCAATTCATCCAGTCATTGGCAGCAGAGAACTGGAAGGAAAGGCGGCCAAAGGAGGAGTTGGCTTTGGGGCTGACCAGTGAGATATACCGACCGGAGCGCGTGATACGGGTGGGTGTTGCTATGGTGACCAGTGAGCTGAGATAAGGCGGGGCTTTACCTAGCAAGGACTTATAGATGACCTGGGCGGAGCTGTTGGCCGGGGTTGGGGTAGCCAGGAGGAAAGCATGGCCAGCCGTAGAGAAATGCTTATTGAAATTCTCGTGTATTGTGGATTTATCGGTGGTGACAATGTTTCCTATCCTTAGTGCAGTGGGCAGCTGAGAGGAGGTGCTCAAATTTCTGTTAGGAAAGCAAAGGCTTATCTTGGCCAGGTCACAGTTGTAAATGAGAACTTGTTCTCAACTGGCCTACCTGTATTATGACATCATATAGAACTACCTGGTTAAATAAAAGGTGAAAAAAAAATAAACTGTAGCTATTACACTGAAAGAATGCCATGCTATTGTTTGACGAGACAGTTTTGAACATGAAGTTATTAATAAACAAATTAGGCATATTTTGAGCAGTCTTGATACAAAATGTAACAGAAATGCAATGGTTCATTTGATCAGAACCAAGGGCTGTATCCGTTCTTAGTGGTGAGGAAGGCACTTTTGAAGAACACTCAGGCATCCTCTACTCTAAATTGGACAGTGCAGTTAGATTAACATTATTGTTAAGCTTTCTGCCCATATCAGATATGTCTATGTCCTGGCAAATGTTCTTGTTACTTACAACCTCATGCTAATCGCATTAGCCTACGTTAGCTCAACCGTCCCGCGTAAGGGACACCGATCCTGAAGAAAGGCACACCTGTTAATTTAAATGCTTCCAGGTGACTACATCATGAAGCTGGTTGAGAGAATGCCAAGAGTGTGCAAAGCTGTCATCAAGGCAAAGGGTGGCTATTTGAAGAATCTCAAATATAAAATATATTTTGATTTGTTTACCACTTTTTTTTGTTGGTTACTACATGACTCCATATGTGTTATTTCATAGTTTTGATGTCTTCTATAAGGTAGAACATTTATTTATGTTCTAAAACTTTTGACCGGTAGTGTATTGTGTTTTTCTTTTTTAGCAAGCTAGCTTCATACTATTTTTTTTTTTTACATGCTGAAAATGTTGGATCACATTTGGCACTTCGCAGCCACCAGAGTTTGACGTGCGACCACAGTTTTGCATTGAATTGTGGGTCATATCAACCCTGCAAGTGACCCGTGGTTGTTCAGTTGCTCCCTCGAGCTAAACCGAGGGCCGAGGAGGAAACGTTAGTGAATTGGACCTCCACTTAAGATGGCAAACAAACTGCATGCGGTTTCGACGGGGATTCCCCCCCTCCCAGAGGGAAAGTGGCTGGCGTAAGGGCTGAGGTGGTAAAAATAATAACGTGTTTTAGACTGCAGCTTGAGAAGGACCACCTGACCTAATCATGTCCGACCACCCCAACAGGAGACTGTGAGACGGGAGTAGACCATCTGACCAATGCCATAGCAGTGTGCGGTCAGCCCCAGCAGCTGCTCCAGGTGCTACAGCAGACTCTGCCTCCTCCAGTGTTCCAGATGCTGCTCGCCAAACTGCCCACCATCAGCCAGGTGAGTGAGGAGGCGCTCTCTCCCGCGAAAGACGCAAAGTCTCTATTCAGATATGCACACTTAGAATGAAGCAATGTATTTGGCATGCTTTTGCGTTATTCTTGTTTTGTATGCTGATAAGTTCCCTTGTCCAAGGGAGGTTGGAGTGTCACCAAAATGGCTGAAAGATGACTCATTCTTTCAGCTCTAGGACATTGATCTTGTCAGTTGTTTCTTGAAAGACAGTTTTTTTTCATTGTCACTTATTAGACTTGTCAGGATTCAGGCCTGACCATGACTGAGGAGTTCAGCGAAGTTTCTCTCTTTTCTTTTCCAGAGAATCGTGAGCGCTCCGAGTTTGGCAGAAGATGACGTTGAGTGAATGACTTGGTGAGGTTTGTGTGAAACGGTGCGCAACTGTGTGTGTGTGTGGCTGTTGACTGGCTGTTGACTGGCTGTTGACTGGCTGTTGACTGGCTGTTGACTGGCCGTGTGGCCTAGTCAAGATGGCTACCATTGGATGTCTTTCTCACCAACCAGGACATCGACTGACTGTAACCCCCAACCCCCCCATATGCAGTAGCCCTCATCTCCGATTCTAATATCTTGACAAACTAAATGAATGTTGTATTATTTAGCCTAAACTAAGTTAGTATATATATATATTTTTTTTTTACTCTAGATTATGTAGAGATTAAGCATAGTTTCAAAATGTGGTACCGCAGGGGCCATTTTTCCTATTGCACATGAAACACTATGTAAAGAGGTTGGCTCTGTCAGTATGTCCCTGTGTCATGAATATGTTCACTGTGAGATGGAGTGGAATATTTGTACTATGTTTCTTGTTTTCTAAGATGTCAATGGAATGTGTTTTTTTTTTTGCTTTTGTTTTTGTATTTCTGAAATCAAGTCATGGAATAAAAATGAGAAGGTGTATTCGTTGTCTGTTTCTGCAGTCTGCATGGCCACTAGATGGCAGTAGCAATGCATGAAGATTAGTGCCAGAATGGTTATGTTTAGTTGCGGATTACAGATTGAATTGGGTAGGACACCAACGTACCAGTAATCAGTATTTCCCCAGAGCCATTGGAGCAAGGCAGCACTAGCAGATTTGGAGCAAGGCAGCACTAGCAGATTTGGTGCAAGGCAGCACTAGCAGATTTGGTGCAAGGCAGCACTAGCAGATTTGGTGCAAGGCAGCACTAGCAGATTTGGTGCAAGGCAGCACTAGCAGATTTGGTGCAAGGCAGCACTAGCAGATTTGGGACAGAGCCACTGGAGCCTCAGCCTGCACAGCACAGTGGGGTAGTAGACACAGCAGGTTATTGCAGGATAACTCATTCAACTGCCTGGTATATGGGGTAGTAGACTGACAGCCAGGGAGTCTCAGAACGCCTGTGTGCAGCCTCAACTTTCAGGCCTTCTCCTGTTCATACTCGTGAACAGAGAAGCTTTACACAATGGGGATGGAGTAATGTAGGTAGGAGGGAGTTGCTCTGCTGTGGTTAGACATGTTGGAAGACTAAGTGAGCGTTCCAAATGGCACCCTATTCCCTACATAGTAACACTTTAGGGCCCCATTGGGCTCTAGTCGAAAGTCAAATTATTTTTAGTTTCTTTATTACACACAGTAGAAGGTCTCTGGGTTTGCCAGGAGACTAGAACTGGGAAATGGTTATTATACAGTAGGCTGGTTGGAGGAATAAATATGAAAATGTAACGCTGGCCCAGAAATGTCCTTAGTGCCTTCAGAGCGTATTTACACTCCTTGTCTTTTTCTACATTTTGTTTTGTAATTAGAGGCTGAATTCAAAATGGATTAAATTGAGATTTTGTGTCACTGATCTACACACAATAAATACCCCATAATGTCAATCTGGCATTATGTTTTTTGAAGCGTAGAAATTAATAAAAAATAAAAAGCTGAAATGTCATGGCAAGCCTAAATAAATTCAGGAGTGAAAATGTTTTTAACAAGTCACATAAGTTGCATGAACTGTGTGCAATAATCGTGTTTTAACATACAATTGTCTGTAAGGTTTCTCAGTTGAGCAGTGAATTTCAAGCCACAAAGACCAGGGAGGTTTTCCAATACCTCGCAAAGAAGGGCACCTATTGGTAGATGGGTTAAAATAAAAAATGCAAACATTGAATATCCCTTTGAGCATGGTGAAGTTATTAATTGCACTTTGGATGGTGTATCAAATAAATAAGAATTTGTAATTAACTGACTTGCGTAGTGAAATAAAATATATATTAAAATTAATACACCCAGTCACTACAAATATACAGACGTCCCTTCTAACTCGGTTGCCGGAGAGGAAGGAAACCTCTCAGGGATTTCACAATGAGGCCAATGGTGACTTTAAAACCGTTAAGAGTTTAATGGCTGTGGTAAGAGAACTGAGGATGGATCAACAACATTGTAGTTACTCCACAATACTAACCCTGATGACAGTGAAAAGAAGAAGAACCTGTACAGAATAAAAATATGCATCCTGTTTGCAACAAGGCACTAAAGTAAAACTGCAGAAAATGTGGCAAAGAAATTAACTTTATGTCCCTGATTATAAAGTGTTATGTTTGGGGCAATTCCAACACATCACTGAATACCACTTCATATCTTCTGAATCATGTTATGGGTATGCTTGTCATCGGCAAGGACTAGGGAGTTTTTGAGGATGAAAAATACTGAATAGCGCTAAGCATAGGCAAAATCCTAAAGGAAACCCTGTTGGTGTGCTTTCCAGCAGACACTGGGAGACCAATTTGCTGCTGTAACAGCCTCCTCTCTTCTGGGAAGGCTTTCCACTAGATGTTGGAACATTGCTGCTGGGACTTGCTTCCATTCAGCCACAAGACCGTTAGTGAGGTCGGCTACTGATAGTGGGCGATTAAGCCTGGCTCGCAGTTCGCGTTCCAATTCACTCCCACAGGTGTCCAAACTTTACAGTTGGCACTATGCATTGGGGCATGTAGAGTGCTCCTGGCATCCGCCAAACCCAGATTCTGAAGCATGATCTTTACACCACTCCAGCCGACACTTGGCATTGTGAATGGTAAATTTAAGGCTTGTGTGCGGCTGCTCGACCATGGGAACCCATTTCATGAAGCTCCCGACAAACAGTTATGGTGCTGATGTTGCTTCCGGAGGCAGTTTGGAACTCGGTAGTGAGTGTTGAAACAAAGGACAGCTTCGCGCTTCAGTACTCAGCGGTCCCGTTTTATGAACTTGTGTGGCCTGCCACATCGCGGCTGAGCTGTTGCTGCTCCTAGACGTTTCCACTTCACAATAACAGCACTTACAGTTGACCGGGGCAGCTCTAGCAGGGCAGAAATTTTACGAACGGACTTGTTGGAAAGGTGGCATCCTATGACGGTGCCACGTTGAAAGTCACTGAGCTCTTCAGTATGGTCATTCTACTGCCAATGTTTGTCTATGGAGATTGCATGGCTGTGTCATCGGTTTTATACACATCAGCAATGGGTGTGGCTGAAATAGTCGAATCCACTAATTTGAAGAGGTGTCCACATACTTTTGTATATATAGTGTATACACTGGAGTGTACCAAGACGGCATTGAATGTTCCTGAGTGGCCTAGTTAGTATTCACTTAAATCGGGCTGAAAATCTATGGCAAGACCTGAAAATCTATGGCAAGACCTGAAAATCGTCTAGCGATAATCGACAACCAACTTGACAGAATAATAATGTGCAAATATTGAACAATCCAGGTGTGCAAAGCTCTTACCCAGAAAGACACAGCTGTAATCGCTGTCAAAGGTGATTCTAACATGAATTGACTCAGGGGTGTGAATACTTATGTAAAACATTTTTTATTTTATTTAACATTTATTTAACCAGGCAAGTCAGTTAGGGATAGGTGTCCCGCTAGCGGGACAACTTCAGTTGAGCCTCAAGGGCGCACAATTTAAAAAAAATATCATAAATATTATGGATATTAAACATCGAAATATTTTTCCAACGGCACAGGTTTCTTTGATTTGTCATCCAAAGGGTTCCAGCTATAACATGTAGTGTCGTTTTGTTACATAAAATCCTTCTTTATATCCCAAAAGGTCTGTTTAGTTGGCGCCATCGATTTGAGTAATCCACTCATTCAACATGCAGAGAAAGGAATGCGAAAATCTACCCCTAAACTTTTTTTCAACAAGTCAAAATACGTTTCTAAAAAGTCCTCAGATACCCTAAAATGTAATCAAACTATAATATTATTACTCCATCATTCTGAAATGTAAGAAGTTTGGAAGGCACATAAAGGTCTCTCAGACCATGAGAAGCAAAATTGTCTGATCTAATGAAACCAAGATTGTACTTTTTGGCCTGAATGCCAAGCGTCACGTCTGGGTGAAACCTGGCACCATCCCTACGTTGAAGCATGGTGGTGGCAGCATCATGCTGTGGGGATGTTTTTCAGCGGCAGCAACTGGGGGACTAGTCAGGATCGAGGGAAAGAAGATCAGAGCAAAGTACACAGAGATCCTTAATAAAAACCTGCTCCAGAGCGCTCAGGACCTCGGTGACTAGGGTGAAGGTTCACCTTCCAACAGGACAATGAACCTAAGCACACAGCCAAGACAATGCAGAAGAGGCTTTGGGACAAGTCTCTGAATGTCCTTGAGTAGTCCAGCCAGAGCCCAGACTTGAACCCGATCGAACATCTCTGGAAGGACCTGAAAATAGCTGTCCAGCGACGCTCCACATCGAACCTGACAGAGCTTGAGAGGATCTGCAGAAAATAATGGGAGAAACTGCCCAAATACAGGTGTGCCAAGCTTGTTGAGTCATACCCAAGAAGACTCGAGGCTGTAATCGCTGCCAAAGGTGCTTCAACAAAGTACTGAGTAAAGGGTCTGAATACTTATGGAAATGTGATATTTCAGTTTTTTATTTTTAACACATTTCTAAACATTTCTAAAAACCAGTTTTTGCTTCGTCGTTATGAGGTATTGTGTGTAGATTGAGGAAAAAAACAATTGAATCCATTTTAGAATAAGCCTGTAATGTAACAAAATGTTGAAAAAGCCAAGGGGTCTGAATACTTTCTGAATGCGCTGTACGTAGCCTAGTTTTGTTGTTTGGCTACTTGAAGAGAGCTAGGGCCTATCACTCGCAGCCCACCTCTTCCAATGCATTGTGGAAAAATGTGAATCCAATTCTACTAGATGAAGTGGCGAAATAAGTATAACATCCCTAAACCATACCAAATTTAAACCATACCAAATTTAAACCATTCCAAATTCACATGCTGTAACGCATTCTATGTTAACATACTGAGAATGCGTCATGCCCGATTGTGCTGTTTCCCGATATTTGTTAATTTGTTGATGCCGGTAGCACCATATCTACTTGATCAGCTGTTGTCACCGTCGAAAAAAAACTATGACACCGGGGCATTTAAAGTGTACTAGACTTAAAGTGTACTAGATTTAAATATAGTATACTATGTTTAAAGTGTACTAGATTTAAATATAGTATACTACATTTAAAGTATGCTAGACTTAAAGTATACTAGATTTAAATATAGTATATTACATTTAAAGTATGCTAGACTTAAAGTGTACTAGATTTAAATATAGTATATTACATTTAAAGTATGCTAGACTTAAAGTGTACTAGATTTAAATATAGTATACTACATTTAAAGTATACTAGACTTAGTGTACTAGATTTAAATATAGTATACTACATTTAAAGTATACTAGACTTAAATATAGTATTCTAGATTTAAAGTATACTACATTTAAAGTATACTAGACTTAAATATAGTATTCTAGATTTAAAGTATACTACATTTAAAGTATACTAGACTTAAATATAGTATTCTAGATTTAAAGTATACTACATTTAAAGTATACTAGACTTAAATATAGTATTCTAGATTTAAAGTATACTAGATTTTTTAAATGTTGCATACTATTAAAAAATAGTTTTCGTAAACTCAAACGGCCTACTATTTAGGACTCAAGTATGGGTATTTGGACACGGCCAGTGTGTATGTACTCTGGGTGTAGATAAGAAGTGAGTGTCCTTTAGAAGACAGAAGAGAGGAGATTAGAACTGTGTTTCTGTTTTGAGGTCAGCCTGGAACTCAGGCTGGGTGTGTGCGTACGTTTTACAGTGTGTGACTGTGTGCTTTGAGGTCAGGCTGGAGTTCTAGCTGGAACTCTGGTCCACTTCAGGCCTGGCGCTGTGTTTTGGACAGAGCTCTAGTCAGAACCCCATGCCAGATCCCCTTAGTATGGACAGGGCTGCAGATCCCACGCCAGACCCCGGTAGGCCGAGTGCGGCTGCCCTTTTTCTATGGTAAATAAACAGCCTCCCTCTTCCTCCCTCTCAGCCTCCACTGCATTTGGCAGGGTGACACCGCAGCTGCTGTAGTTCAAACACATCTCTCTGACTGGGTAGATATGGGGTCACTGCAGGATAACGCCTTCAATTGCCTGCTATATGGGGTTACTACAGGATAATGCCTTCAACTGCTTGCTGTATTGGGTTACTGCAGGATAATGCCTTCAACTGCTTGCTATATGGGGTTACTGCAGGATAACTCATTCAACTGCCTGCTATATGGGGTTACTGCAGGATAATGCATTCAACTGCTTGCTATATGGGGTTACTGCAGGATAACTCATTCAACTGCCTGCTATATGGGGTTACTGCAGGATAATGCCTTCAACTGCTTGCTGTATTGGGTTACTGCAGGATAATGCCTTCAACTGCTTGCTGTATTGGGTTACTGCAGGATAATGCCTTTGACTGCTTGCTATATGGGGTTACTGCAGGATAACTCATTCAACTGCCTGCTATATGGGGTTACTGCAGGATAACTCATTCAACTGCCTGCTATATGGGGTTACTGCAGGATAATGCCTTCAACTGCCTGCTATATGGGGTTACTGCAGGATAACGCCTTCAACTTCCTGCTATATGGGGTTACTGCAGGATAATGCCTTCAACTGCCTGCTATATGGGGTTACTGCAGGATAACGCCTTCAACTTCCTGCTATATGGGGTTACTGCAGGATAACGCCTTCAACTGCCTGCTATATGGGGTTACTGCAGGATAATGCCTTCAACTGCCTGCTATATGGGGTTACTGCAGGATAACGCCTTCAACTGCCTGCTATATGGGGTTACTGCAGGATAATGCCTTCAACTGCCTGCTATATGGGGTTACTGCAGGATAATACCTTCAACTGCCTGCTATATGGGGTTACTGCAGGATAATGCCTTCAACTGCCTGCTATATGGGGTTACTGCAGGGTAACTCATTCAACTGCCTGCTAGGATAGAACTGCGGCGTCTGGTAAGACAAGGGGTGGCGGACTATGCATATATGTAAACAACAGCTGGTGCACGATATCTAAGGAAGTCTCGAGGTTTTGCTCGCCTGAGGTAGAGTATCTCATGATAAGCTGTAGACCACACTACCTACCTAGAGAGTTTTTATCTGTATTTTTCGTAGCTGTCTACATACCACCACAGACCGGTTGCTGGCACTCAATGAGCTGTGGAAGCCAACAGGAAAACGCTCATCCAGAGGCGGTGCTCCTAGTGGCCCCGGGGTCGAGAGCTTCAAGTTCCTCTGTGTCCACATCACTAAGGACCTATCATGGTCCGAACACACAAACACAATCGTGAAGAGGGCACCACAATGCATCTTCCCCCTCCGGAGGCTTCGGCCCTCAGATCCACATTGACACGGTACTGGTACTCCTTCTATATAGCCTTGCTATTGGTTTTATTCTGTTACTATTTTTTTATTTTGCAAATATTTGTCTTACTTTTTTTAACTCTGCACTGTTGGTTAAGGGCTTGTAATTAAACATTTCACTGTGAGGTCTACACCTGTTGTATTCAGCATTTCACTGTAAGGTCTACACCTGTTGTATTCAGCATTTCACTGTGAGGTCTACACCTGTTGTATTCAGCATTTCACTGTAAGGTCTACACCTGTTGTATTCAGCATTTCACTGTAAGGTCTACACCTGTTGTATTCAGCATTTCACTGTGAGGTCTACACCTGTTGTATTCAGCATTTCACTGTAAGGTCTACACCTGTTGTATTCAGCATTTCACTGTGAGGTCTACACCTGTTGTATTCAGCATTTCACTGTGAGGTCTACACCTGTTGTATTCAGCATTTCACTGTGAGGTCTACACCTGTTGTATTCAGCATTTCACTGTGAGGTCTACACCTGTTGTATTCAGCTTGTCACTGTGAGGTCTACACCTGTTGTATTCAGCATTTCACTGTGAGGTCTACACCTGTTGTAGTCAGCATTTCACTGTAAGGTCTACACCTGTTGTATTCAGCATTTCACTGTGAGGTCTACACCTGTTGTATTCAGCATTTCACTGTAAGGTCTACACCTGTTGTATTCAGCATTTCACTGTAAGGTCTACTACACCTGTTGTATTCAGCATTTCACTGTAAGGTCTACACCTGTTGTATTCAGCATTTCACTGTAAGGTCTACACCTGTTGTATTCAGCATTTCACTGTAAGGTCTACTACACCTGTTGTATTCAGCATTTCACTGTAAGGTCTACTACACCTGTTGTATTCAGCATTTCACTGTAAGGTCTACACCTGTTGTATTTGGCATTTCACTGTAAGGTCTACACCTGTTGTATTCAGCATTTCACTGTGAGGTCTACACCTGTTGTATTCAGCATTTCACTGTAAGGTCTACACCTGTTGTATTCAGCATTTCACTGTGAGGTCTACACCTGTTGTATTCAGCATTTCACTGTAAGGTCTACACCTGTTGTATTCAGCATTTCACTGTAAGGTCTACACCTGTTGTATTCAGCATTTCACTGTGAGGTCTACACCTGTTGTATTCAGCATTTCACTGTAAGGTCTACACCTGTTGTATTCAGCATTTCACTGTGAGGTCTACACCTGTTGTATTCAGCATTTCACTGTGAGGTCTACACCTGTTGTATTCAGCATTTCACTGTGAGGTCTACACCTGTTGTATTCAGCATTTCACTGTGAGGTCTACACCTGTTGTATTCAGCTTGTCACTGTGAGGTCTACACCTGTTGTATTCAGCATTTCACTGTGAGGTCTACACCTGTTGTAGTCAGCATTTCACTGTAAGGTCTACACCTGTTGTATTCAGCATTTCACTGTGAGGTCTACACCTGTTGTATTCAGCATTTCACTGTAAGGTCTACACCTGTTGTATTCAGCATTTCACTGTAAGGTCTACTACACCTGTTGTATTCAGCATTTCACTGTAAGGTCTACTACACCTGTTGTATTCAGCATTTCACTGTAAGGTCTACTACACCTGTTGTATTCAGCATTTCACTGTAAGGTCTACACCTGTTGTATTCAGCATTTCACTGTAAGGTCTACACCTGTTGTATTCAGCATTTCACTGTAAGGTCTACACCTGTTGTATTCAGCATTTCACTGTGAGGTCTACACCTGTTGTATTCGGCATTTCACTGTAAGGTCTACACCTGTTGTATTCAGCATTTCACTGTAAGGTCTACACCTGTTGTATTCAGCATTTCACTGTAAGGTCTACTACACCTGTTGTATTCAGCATTTCACTGTAAGGTCTACACCTGTTGTATTTGGCATTTCACTGTAAGGTCTACACCTGTTGTATTCAGCATTTCACTGTGAGGTCTACACCTGTTGTATTCAGCATTTCACTGTAAGGTCTACACCTGTTGTATTCAGCATTTCACTGTGAGGTCTACACCTGTTGTATTCAGCATTTCACTGTAAGGTCTACACCTGTTGTATTCAGCATTTCACTGTAAGGTCTACACCTGTTGTATTCAGCATTTCACTGTGAGGTCTACACCTGTTGTATTCAGCATTTCACTGTAAGGTCTACACCTGTTGTATTCAGCATTTCACTGTGAGGTCTACACCTGTTGTATTCAGCATTTCACTGTGAGGTCTACACCTGTTGTATTCAGCATTTCACTGTGAGGTCTACACCTGTTGTATTCAGCATTTCACTGTGAGGTCTACACCTGTTGTATTCAGCTTGTCACTGTGAGGTCTACACCTGTTGTATTCAGCATTTCACTGTGAGGTCTACACCTGTTGTAGTCAGCATTTCACTGTAAGGTCTACACCTGTTGTATTCAGCATTTCACTGTGAGGTCTACACCTGTTGTATTCAGCATTTCACTGTAAGGTCTACTACACCTGTTGTATTCAGCATTTCACTGTAAGGTCTACACCTGTTGTATTCAGCATTTCACTGTAAGGTCTACACCTGTTGTATTCAGCATTTCACTGTAAGGTCTACTACACCTGTTGTATTCAGCATTTCACTGTAAGGTCTACTACACCTGTTGTATTCAGCATTTCACTGTAAGGTCTACTACACCTGTTGTATTCAGCATTTCACTGTAAGGTCTACACCTGTTGTATTCAGCATTTCACTGTAAGGTCTACACCTGTTGTATTCAGCATTTCACTGTAAGGTCTACACCTGTTGTATTCGGCATTTCACTGTAAGGTCTACACCTGTTGTATTCAGCATTTCACTGTAAGGTCTACTACACCTGTTGTATTCAGCATTTCACTGTAAGGTCTACACCTGTTGTATTTGGCATTTCACTGTAAGGTCTACACCTGTTGTATTCAGCATTTCACTGTGAGGTCTACACCTGTTGTATTCAGCATTTCACTGTAAGGTCTACACCTGTTGTATTCAGCATTTCACTGTGAGGTCTACACCTGTTGTATTCAGCATTTCACTGTAAGGTCTACACCTGTTGTATTCAGCATTTCACTGTAAGGTCTACACCTGTTGTATTCAGCATTTCACTGTAAGGTCTACACCTGTTGTATTCAGCATTTCACTGTGAGGTCTACACCTGTTGTATTCAGCATTTCACTGTAAGGTCTACACCTGTTGTATTCAGCATTTCACTGTGAGGTCTACACCTGTTGTATTCAGCATTTCACTGTGAGGTCTACACCTGTTGTATTCAGCATTTCACTGTGAGGTCTACACCTGTTGTATTCAGCATTTCACTGTGAGGTCTACACCTGTTGTATTCAGCTTGTCACTGTGAGGTCTACACCTGTTGTATTCAGCATTTCACTGTGAGGTCTACACCTGTTGTAGTCAGCATTTCACTGTAAGGTCTACACCTGTTGTATTCAGCATTTCACTGTGAGGTCTACACCTGTTGTATTCAGCATTTCACTGTAAGGTCTACACCTGTTGTATTCAGCATTTCACTGTAAGGTCTACTACACCTGTTGTATTCAGCATTTCACTGTAAGGTCTACACCTGTTGTATTCAGCATTTCACTGTAAGGTCTACACCTGTTGTATTCAGCATTTCACTGTAAGGTCTACTACACCTGTTGTATTCAGCATTTCACTGTAAGGTCTACTACACCTGTTGTATTCAGCATTTCACTGTAAGGTCTACTACACCTGTTGTATTCAGCATTTCACTGTAAGGTCTACACCTGTTGTATTCAGCATTTCACTGTAAGGTCTACACCTGTTGTATTCAGCATTTCACTGTAAGGTCTACACCTGTTGTATTCAGCATTTCACTGTAAGGTCTACACCTGTTGTATTCAGCATTTCACTGTGAGGTCTACACCTGTTGTATTCGGCATTTCACTGTAAGGTCTACACCTGTTGTATTCAGCATTTCACTGTAAGGTCTACACCTGTTGTATTCAGCATTTCACTGTAAGGTCTACTACACCTGTTGTATTCAGCATTTCACTGTAAGGTCTACACCTGTTGTATTTGGCATTTCACTGTAAGGTCTACACCTGTTGTATTCAGCATTTCACTGTGAGGTCTACACCTGTTGTATTCAGCATTTCACTGTAAGGTCTACACCTGTTGTATTCAGCATTTCACTGTAAGGTCTACACCTGTTGTATTCAGCATTTCACTGTAAGGTCTACACCTGTTGTATTCAGCATTTCACTGTGAGGTCTACACCTGTTGTATTCGGCATTTCACTGTAAGGTCTACACCTGTTGTATTCAGCATTTCACTGTAAGGTCTACTACACCTGTTGTATTCAGCATTTCACTGTAAGGTCTACACCTGTTGTATTTGGCATTTCACTGTAAGGTCTACACCTGTTGTATTCAGCATTTCACTGTGAGGTCTACACCTGTTGTATTCAGCATTTCACTGTAAGGTCTACACCTGTTGTATTCAGCATTTCACTGTAAGGTCTACACCTGTTGTATTCAGCATTTCACTGTGAGGTCTACACCTGTTGTATTCAGCATTTCACTGTAAGGTCTACACCTGTTGTATTCAGCATTTCACTGTAAGGTCTACACCTGTTGTATTCAGCATTTCACTGTAAGGTCTACTACACCTGTTGTATTCAGCATTTCACTGTAAGGTCTACACCTGTTGTATTCGGCATTTCACTGTAAGGTCTACACCTGTTGTATTCAGCATTTCACTGTGAGGTCTACACCTGTTGTATTCAGCATTTCACTGTAAGGTCTACACCTGTTGTATTCAGCATTTCACTGTAAGGTCTACACCTGTTGTATTCAGCATTTCACTGTAAGGTCTACACCTGTTGTATTCAGCATTTCACTGTGAGGTCTACACCTGTTGTATTCGGCATTTCACTGTAAGGTCTACACCTGTTGTATTCAGCATTTCACTGTAAGGTCTACTACACCTGTTGTATTCAGCATTTCACTGTAAGGTCTACACCTGTTGTATTTGGCATTTCACTGTAAGGTCTACACCTGTTGTATTCAGCATTTCACTGTGAGGTCTACACCTGTTGTATTCAGCATTTCACTGTAAGGTCTACACCTGTTGTATTCAGCATTTCACTGTAAGGTCTACACCTGTTGTATTCAGCATTTCACTGTGAGGTCTACACCTGTTGTATTCAGCATTTCACTGTAAGGTCTACACCTGTTGTATTCAGCATTTCACTGTAAGGTCTACACCTGTTGTATTCAGCATTTCACTGTAAGGTCTACACCTGTTGTATTCAGCATTTCACTGTGAGGTCTACACCTGTTGTATTCAGCATTTCACTGTAAGGTCTACACCTGTTGTATTCAGCATTTCACTGTAAGGTCTACTACACCTGTTGTATTCAGCATTTCACTGTAAGGTCTACACCTGTTGTATTCAGCATTTCACTGTAAGGTCTACACCTGTTTTATTCGGCACATGTGACCAATAACATTTGATTTGATTTGAATTTGTTTTAGATATTTCTTGAGAAATGAAATCTTGGCATGTTTTTTGCATTTTACACAAACAAATCCTGCTAAGCCGCCACACAGACAATATATATATATTTTGTCTGGGTGTCTGTGTATTTCTGTGACAATCCTCTCCTTTTCAATAGGGGGCACTGTTGCTCCAGTGAGTAGACTCCTTCAATATCCTCTAGTCTTTTAAAGTTCCCATGAAGGGCAACTGAACTAAAGGGGCCGACTTCAATACATCATTGTTCTACTGAGAAGAGAAGCAGTAAGAATAGCAAAAACAATGTGGGGAGGAACATTGTGCCTGAGTGAAATGTGATTGAGGTGTTTTTCATGGTTCCTTTGTGGTCTCCCAGGAGTTCTCATTATGTGTAGGGGGGGGTAATCCTGACGGATGAGCCCTCATCATCCATTAACAACCCCTGTGTGTTCACTGTGGGGGTAATAACACATTAACGGATGGCTGACTTGCCATGAATACCGGCAAGGCGCGCTCACCTGAACACACAATTCATCAGTACAGCTCCAGCCTGCAGTTTTGCGGACTGTAGCTACCAGAAACCTACCCGATAAGAATACACCAGGCCACTTGGCTATTAGCACCTGTTGTTCATCCTTCCCTTCTCCCAATGCCATGCTGACAGTTACAGCTACTATGTTCTGTTGGTAATGACAGCCTGCGGGTGGGTAGCAGTTAGTAGATAAGGTGCCAGGAGAGACAGACAGGTTACTCTGCAGAGAGAGAGACTACTGTGGTGTGTTGCCAAGGGAAACAGACTGTTACTCTGCAGAGAGAGAGACTACTGTGGTGTGTTGCCAAGGGAAACAGACTGTTACTCTGCAGAGAGAGAGACTACTGTGGTGTGTTGCCAAGGGAAACAGACTGTTACTCTGCAGAGAGAGAGACTACTGTGGTGTGTTGCCAGGAGAGACAGACAGGTTACTCTGCAGAGAGAGAGACTACTGTGGTGTGTTGCCAGGAGAGACAGACAGGTTACTCTGCAGAGAGAGAGACTACTGTGGTGTGTTGCCAGGAGAGACAGACAGGTTACTCTGCAGAGAGAGAGACTACTGTGGTGTGTTGCCAGGAGAGACAGACAGGTTACTCTGCAGAGAGAGAGACTACTGTGGTGTGTTGCCAGGAGAGACAGACAGGTTACTCTGCAGAGAGAGAGACTACTGTGGTGTGTTGCCAGGAGAGACAGACAGGTTACTCTGCAGAGAGAGAGACTACTGTGGTGTGTTGCCAGGAGAGACAGACAGGTTACTCTGCAGAGAGAGAGACTACTGTGGTGTGTTGCCAGGAGAGACAGACAGGTTACTCTGCAGAGAGAGAGACTACTGTGGTGTGTTGCCAGGAGAGACAGACAGGTTACTCTGCAGAGAGAGAGACTGCTGTGGTGTGTTGCCAAGGGAAACAGACTGTTACTCTGCAGAGAGAGAGACTACTGTGGTGTGTTGCCAGGAGAGACAGACAGGTTACTCTGCAGAGAGAGAGACTACTGTGGTGTGTTGCCAGGAGAGACAGACAGGTTACTCTGCAGAGAGAGAGACTACTGTGGTGTGTTGCCAAGGGAAACAGACTGTTACTCTGCAGAGAGAGAGACTACTGTGGTGTGTTGCCAAGGGAAACAGACTGTTACTCTGCAGAGAGTGAGACTACTGTGGTGTGTTGCCAAGGGAAACAGACTGTTACTCTGCAGAGAGAGAGACTACTGTGGTGTGTTGCCAAGGGAAACAGACTGTTACTCTGCAGAGAGAGAGACTACTGTGGTGTGTTGCCAGGATAGACAGACAGGTTACTCTGCAGAGAGAGAGACTACTGTGGTGTGTTGCCAAGGGAAACAGACTGTTACTCTGCAGAGAGAGAGACTACTGTGGTGTGTTGCCAAGTGAAACAGACTGTTACTCTGCAGAGAGAGAGACTATTGTGGTGTGTTGCCAGGGGAAACAGACTGTTACTCTGCAGAGAGAGAGACTACTGTGGTGTGTTGCCAGGGGAAACAGACTGTTACTCTGCAGAGAGAGAGACTACTGTGGTGTGTTGCCAAGGGAAACAGACTGTTACTCTGCAGAGAGAGAGACTACTGTGGTGTGTTGCCAGGGGAAACAGACTGTTACTCTGCAGAGAGAGAGACTGCTGTGGTGTGTTGTCATGGAGAGGGCAGGCAGACAGGCTGGCTGGGGGAATATGAAACGTTGAGAGGCTGTGTAGGTTGTTAACAGCACTAAGAATGGCTACTCTATTTCTCTCCTACTTTTCTCCATCCCTCTCTGTTCTCTTTCTCTATGGGTCTCTCCCTCCATCTCTCCATCCCTCTCTGTTCTCTCTCCATGGGTCTCTCCCTCCATCTCTCCCTCCATCTCTCCATCCCTCTGTTCTCTTTCTCTATGGGTCTCTCCCTCCATCTCTCCCTCCATCTCTCCTCCCTCTCTGTTCTCTTTCTCTATGGGTCTCTCCCTCCATCTCTCCGTCCCTCTCTGTTCTCTTTCTCTATGTGTCTCTCCCTCCATCTCTCCTCCCTCTCTCCGTCCCTCTCTGTTCTCTCTCCATGGGTCTCTCCATCCATCTCTCCTCCCTCTCTCATCCCTCTGTTCTCTTTATCTATGGGTCTCTCCCTCCATCTCTCCGTCCCTCTCTCCATCCCTCTCTGTTCTCTTTATCTATGGGTCTCTCCCTCCATCTCTCCGTCCCTCTCTGTTCTCTTTCTCTATGGGTCTCTCCCTCCATCTCTCCTCCCTCTCTCCGTCCCTCTCTGTTCTCTCTCCATGGGTCTCTCCCTCCATCTCTCCTCCCTCTCTCCATCCCTCTGTTCTCTTTATCTATGGGTCTCTCCCTCCATCTCTCCCTCCCTCTCTCCGTCCCTCTCTGTTCTCACTCTCTATGTGTTTCTCCTTCCATCTCTCCTCCATCTCTCTCCTCTCTCCAGCAGCTCAGTGATTTAATTTCCCATTAGGCTGTTTCAGAATCAGATTCACAGCTGAAAAGAAGGGGAAAAAAGAAAAATCCACTCCAAGGCACGTCCTAAAAATAAAGCCGTACTGTACGTGCTCAGAGTACCAACTTCCTGTCAGTAACAGATGACCCACGTTTCCATCTCAAGCACTCTGAGGGAGAATCAGGCTACAGACTGCAGGGGAGTCTATCACGTGGATGTAGAGCAGGCTACAGACTGCAGGGGAGTCTATCACGTGGATGTAGAGCAGGCTGCAGGGGAGTCTATCACGTGGATGTAGAGCAGGCTACGGACTGCAGGGGTTTCTTCTCCTTTGTGGAGTAATGTAATGCTCCATCCCTCCATGCATCCTTTCATCCGTCACATGGAGGTGTTTTTCCATCCCTTTCCTGATCTAACTTGTCTTCCCTCTCTGTATGTAACCTAGTCCCAGCCTGTCTTCCCTCTCTGTATGTAACCTAGTCCCAGCCTGTCTTCCCTCTCTGTATGTAACCTAGTCCCAGCCTGTCTTCCCTCTCTGTATGTAACCTAGTCCCAGCCTGTCTTCCCTCTCTGTATGTAACCTAGTCCCAGCCTGTCTTCCCTCTCTGTATGTAACATTCTGCCCTGTGATATTTGATAATAATGTTGGCTGACTATCATATTTCAGAGAAATAATCTCCTTCCCAAATTAATTTCAGTTCATGGGGCCTTATTGGCGTGGGAAACATATGTTAACATTGCCAAAGCAAGTGAAGTAGATAATATACAAAAGTGAAATTAACAATAAAAATGAACAGTAAACATTCCAGTCACATTACATCTCTCTCCCTATAGGGTGAGAAACAGGACAGTAATACTATGTGAGAACAGCTTTAAAGATGAATCACTACAGATCTGTCTGTCCTGTCTGTCCTGTCTGTCTTCCCAGTCTGTCTTCCCAGTCTGTCCTGTGTCTTCCCAGTCTGTCCTGTCTGTCTTCCCAGTCTGTCCTGTCTGTCTTCCCAGTCTGTCCTGTCTGTCTTCCCAGTCTGTCTTCCCAGTCTGTCCTGTCTGTCTTCCCAGTCTGTCCAGTCTGTCTTCCCAGTCTGTCCTGTCTGTCTTCCCAGTCTGTCTGCCCAGTCTGTCCTGTCTGTCTTCCCAGTCTGTCCTGTCTGTCTTCCCAGTCTGTCCTGTCTGTCTTCCCAGTCTGTCTGCCCAGTCTGTCCTGTCTGTCTTCCCAGTCTGTCCTGTCTGTCTTCCCAGTCTGTCTTCCCAGTCTGTCCTGTCTTGTCTTCCCAGTCTGTCCTGTCTGTCTGTCCAGTCTGTCTTCCCAGTCTGTCTGCCCAGTCTGTCCTGTCTGTCTTCCCAGTCTGTCCTGTCTGTCTTCCCAGTCTGTCCTGTCTGTCTTCCCTGTCTGTCTTCCCAGTCTGTCCTGTCTGTCTTCCCAGTCTGTCCTGTCTGTCTTCCCAGTCTGTCCTGTCTGTCTGCCCAGTCTGTCTTCCCAGTCTGTCCAGTCTGTCTTCCCAGTCTGTCCAGTCTGTCTTCCCATTCTGTCCTGTCTGTCTTCCCAGTCTGTCCTGTCTGTCTGTCCAGTCTGTCCATTCTGTCTCCCCAGTCTGTCCTGTCTGTCTGTCTGCACAGTCTGTCCTGTCTGTCTGTCCAGTCTGTCTGCCCAGTCTGTCTTCCCAGTCTGTCCAGTCTGTCTTCCCATTCTGTCCTGTCTGTCTTCCCAGTCTGTCCTGTCTGTCTGTCCAGTCTGTCCATTCTGTCTCCCCAGTCTGTCCTGTCTGTCTGTCTGCACAGTCTGTCCTGTCTGTCTGTCCAGTCTCTCTTCCCAGTCTGTCCTGTCTGTCCAGTCTGTTCTCCCACTCTGTCCAGTCTGTTTTCCCAGTCTGTCCTGTCTTTTCCAAGTCTGTCCTGTCTGTCTGTCCTGTCTGTTTACCCAGTCTGTCCTGTCTGTCTGTCCTGTCTGTCTGTCCTGTCTGTTTTCCCAGTCTTTCCTGTCTGTCTGTCCAGTCTGTCCTGTCTGTCTGTCCAGTCTGTTTTCCCAGTCTGTCCTGTCTGTCTCTCCAGTCTGTCCTGTCTGTCCTGTCTGTTTACCCAGTCTGTCCTGTCTGTCTGTCCAGTCTGTCCTGTCTGTCTGTCCAGTCTGTCTGCCCAGTCTGTCCTGTCTGTCTGTCCAGTCTGTCTGTCCAGTCTGTCTTGTCTGTCTGTCCAGTCTGTCCTGTCTGTCTGTCCAGTCTGTCTTCCCAGTCTGTCCTGTCTGTCTTCCCTGTCTGTCTGTCCAGTCTGTCTGCCCAGTCTGTCCTGTCTGTCTTCCCTGTCTGTCTGTCCAGTCTGTCCTGTCTGTCCAGTCTGTCCTGTCTGTCTGTCCAGTCTGTCTGCCCAGTCTGTCCAGTCTGTCTTCCCAGTCTGTCTGTCCAAATACCCAAGAAGACTCGAGGCTGTAATCGCTGCCAAAGGCGCTTCAACAAAGTACTGAGTAAAGGGTCTGAATACTTATGTAAATGTAATATTTCAGTTTATTTTTTTAAATAAATTAGCAAAAATGTATCAAACTTTTTTTGCTTTGTCATTATGGGGTGTTGTGATGTCATTATGGGGTGTTGTGATGTCATTATGGGGTATTGTGTGTAGATTGATGAGGAAAATGTATTTAATACATTTTAGAATAAGCCTGTAACATAACAAAATGTGGGAAAAGTAATGCGGTCTGAATTTTTTCCGAATGCCCTGTATACACACATTAAAACAAAAACACAGTCATTGGAAGCACAAATAAAACATAACATATCACCCAAACAGTTACATTCCTCCACCAATAATCAATACGTTAAATCGCCAGAACATCAAGATGAAATGCATTTAGAATATTGATCAAGCAGTATTTAGCTAGCTCGGAACCTCGAGAGTTAACCAATCCTGTGAACGGCTTAGGCAACTGAGGTTTTATTCTTCAACAGCTTGTGCACCGGGGCCTCCCACTCCTCTTTCTATTCTGGTTAGAGCCAATTTGTGCTGTTCTGTGAAGGGAGTAGTACACAGCGTTGTACGAGATCTTCTGTTTCTCGGCAATTTCTCGCATGGAATAGCCTTCATTTCTCAGAACAAGAATAGACTGACGAGTTTCAGAAGAAAGGTCTTTATTTGACAGCCTTGGTCTCTCAAATGACTGCCTCGCATGGTTCACCAATTACTTCTCTGATAGAGTTCAGTGTGTCAAATTAGAGGGCCTGTTGTCCGGGCCTCTGGCAATCTCCATGGTGGTGCCACAGGGTTCAATTCTTGGGCCGACTCTCTTCTCTGTATACATCAATGATGTCGCTCTTGCTGCAGGTGAGTCTCTGATCCACCTCTACGCAGACGACACCATTCTGTATACTTCTGGCCCCTCTTTGGACACTGTGTTAACTACCCTCCAGACGAGCTTCAATGCCATACAACTCTCCTTCCGTGGCCTCCAACTGCTCTTCAACGCAAGTAAAACTAAATGCATGCTCTTCAACTGATCGCTGCCCGCACCTGCCCCCCCGTCCAGCATCACTACTCTGGACGGTTCTGCCTTAGATTATGTGGAAAACTACAAATATCTAGGTGTCTGGTTAGACTGTAAACTCTCCTTCCAGAATCACATCAAACATCTCCAATCTAAAATTAAATCTAGAATTGGCTTCCTATTTTGCAACAAAGCTTCCTTCATCCATGCTGCCAAACATACCCTCGTAAAACTGACGATCCTACCGATCCTCGATTTCGGTGATGTCATTTACAAAATAGCCTCCAACACTCTACTCAACAAACTGGATGCAGTCTATCACAGTGCCATCCGTTTTGTTACCAAAGCCCCATATACCACCCACCACTGCGACCTGTACGCTCTCGTAGGCTGGCCTTTGCTTTACACTCGTCGCCATATCCACTGGCTCCTGGTCATCTACAAGTCCCTGCTAGGTAAAGTCCCGCCTTATCTCAGCTCGCTGGTCACCTTAGCAGCCCCAACCCGTAGTACGCGCTCCAGCAGGTATATCTCACTGGTCACCCCCAAAGCCAATTCCTCCTTTGGCCGCCTTTCCTTCCAGTTCTCTGCTGCCAAAGACTGGAACGAACTTCAAAAATCTCTGAAACTGGAGACACTTATCTCCCTCAACAGCTTGAAGCACCAGCTGTCAGAGCAGCTCACAGACCACTGTACCTGTTTATAGCCCATCTGTAAATAGCCCAACCAACTACCTCATCCCCTACCGTATTTATTTATTTATCTTGTTCCTTTGCACCCAAGTTTTTCTACATTGCACATTCATCTACTGCACATTTTTTTTTTACCTTTCCAGTGTTAAATTGCTATATTGTAATTACTCTGCCACCATGGCCTATTTATTGTATATAATAGATTTGTAGATTTGTTTTTTTTTCTACTGTATTATTGACTGTATGTTTGTTTTACTCCATGTGTAACTCTGTGTTGTTGTATGTGTTGCACTGCTTTGCTTTATCTTGACCAGGTCGCAGTTGTAAATGAGAACTTGTTCTCAACTGGCCTACCTGTATTATGACATCATATAGAACTCCCTGGTTAAATAAAGGTGAAATAAAATAAATTAATAATTTCTGGCCATTTGCTTGTTTAATCAGGACAACAGTTTTCAGCTGTGCTAACATAATTGCAAAAGGGTTTTCTAGTGATCAATTAGCCTTTTAAAGTGATAAACTTGGATTAGCTAACACAACGTGCCATTGGAACACAGGAGTGATGGTTGCTGATAATGGGCCTCTGTACGCCTGTGTAGATATTTCATAAAAATCAGCCGTTTCCAGCTACAACAGTCATTTACAACATTAACAATGTCTACACTGTGTTTCTGATCAATTTGATGTTATTTTAATTGATTTAATTAATTTTCAAAATGTGATTTTCTTTCTAAAACAATGACATTTCTAAGTGACCCCAAACTTTTGAACGGTAGTGTTTAACCTTCAATATGTTAGCTCATAGTATGCAGATGTTCCACACATGAACTCTGGGTATTATGATAGTCGTGAATGTGTCTCAGTGCACCTCCTGATGATAGGATATAGAGCTGTAGATGATAGGTCATAGAGCTGTAGATGATAGGTTATAGAGCTGTAGATGATAGGTCATAGAGCTGTAGATGATAGGTTATAGAGCTGTAGATGATAGGTTATAGAGCAGTAGATGATAGGTCATAGAGCTGTAGATGAGAGGTTATAGAGCTGTAGATGATAGGTCATAGAGCTGTAGATGATAGGTCATAGAGCTGTAGATGATAGGTTATAGAGCTGTAGATGATAGGTCATAGAGCTGTAGATGATAGGTTATAGAGCTGTAGACGATAGGTCATAGAGCTGTAGATGATAGGTTATAGAGCTGTAGATGATAGGTCATAGAGCTGTAGATGATAGGTTATAGAGCTGTAGATGATAGGTTATAGAGCTGTAGATGATAGGTCATAGAGCTGTAGATGATAGGTTATAGAGCTGTAGATGATAGGTTATAGAGATGTAGATGATAGGTTATAGAGCTGTAGATGATAGGTTATAGAGCTGTAGATGATAGGTCATAGAGCTGTAGATAGGTTATAGAGCTGTAGATGATAGGTCATAGAGCTGTACATGATAGGTCATAGAGCTGTAGACGATAGGTCATAGAGCTGTAGATGATAGGTTATAGAGCTGTAGACGATAGGTCATAGAGCTGTAGATAGGTTATAGAGCTGTAGACGATAGGTCATAGAGCTGTAGACGATAGGTCATAGAGCTGTAGACGATAGGTCATAGAGCTGTAGACGATAGGTTATAGAGCTGTAGACGATAGGTCATAGAGCTGTAGACGATAGGTCATAGAGCTGTAGACGATAGGTCATAGAGCTGTAGACGATAGGTCATAGAGCTGTAGACGATAGGTCATAGAGCTGGGTTCATGTTGCAGCTAAAGACACACAGATCGTATTTTCATCCAGTGGAATTATCTGCCATCCCATACAAAGCCTTCAGCATCAGGTCAGTTATGGTGATGTTGTTGGACTGCGCCTCATTTGTTTGTGTTCCTTTCTGCTTCCAGAGCCCTGAGGTAGAGGTAGAGGGAGAGGGAGAGAGAGAGAGTGATTTCAAACACCCACGTAGTTATTTTCAACCCAGAGAAACACTGATCCATGTATTTTCTACCCTGCATAACAGATGTTTGTCCTATAGCGTCTCCACCCTTTTACTGCCGGGCCGGCTGTGTCTATCTGGATAATAACAAATAATATTCATCCCTCTCTTCCCCCCACATTCCTCTCTGCTCATCAGAACTCAGCTGTTACTTGGCAACATGGTCCCAGCTGGTCGTTACCACGGCAACGCAATGCACTCGTGTCGTGTGAGGATAGTGGCACATCACTCACCCCCCCCCCCAGTTTGCGTGTGAATGATGTGTTTAGTGTTTGTTAAAGGGCCTTGTTTTTTTTCTTCATATTTCACAGTTCAAATGGAAACAATCTAAAACAACAATAGAAATGCAAAAATGCAACAATTTCAAAGGTTTTACTGAGTTACAGTTTCTATGAGGAGATTATACAATTTAAATAAATAAATTAATTAATTAGGCCCTGATTAGGTTCTAATCTATGGATTTCACATGACTGGGAATACAGATATGTCACAGATATCTTAAAAAACAAGGTATAGGGGGCGCGGATCAGAAAATCAGTCAGTATCTGGTGTGACCACCATTTGCCTCATGCAGCAGGACACATCTCCTTCTCATAGAGTTGATCAGGCTGCTGATTGTGGCGTGTGGAAATGTTGTCCCACTCCTCGTCAATGGCTGTGCGAAGTTGCTGGATATTGGCGAGAACTGGAACACGCTGTCGTACACGTCGATCCAGAGCATCCCAAACATGCTCAATTGGTGACATGTCTGGTGAGTATGCAGGCCATGGAAGAACTGGGACATGTTCAGCTTCCAGGAATTGTGTACAGATCCTTGCGACATAGGGCCGTGCATTATCATGCTGAAACATGAGGTGATGGCGGTGGATAAATGGCACGGCAATGGGCCTCAGGATCTCGTCACGGTATCTCTGGGCATTCAAATTGCCATCGATAAAATGCAATAGTGTTCGTTGTACGTAGCTTAAGCCTGCCCATACCATAACCCCACCGCCACCATGGGGCACTCTGTTCACAACGTTGACATCAGCAAACCGCTCGCCCACACGACTCCATACACGCTGTCTGCCATCTGCCTGGTACAGATGAAACCGGGATTCATCCGTGAAGAGCACACTTCTCCAGCATGCCTGTGGCCATTGAAGGTGAGTATTTGCCCTCTGAAGTCTGTTACGTCACCAAACTGCAGTCAGGTCCAGACCCTGGTGAGGACGACGAGCACACAGATGAGCTTCCCTGAGACAGTTTCTGACAGGTTGTGCAGACCCACAGTTTCATGTAATTGAATGTGTGAAGTCAGGATTGTTAACCTCTACGTGATCGGTCCCTCCCACGCGGGACGGTTGAGCTAACATAAGCTAATGAGATTAGTAGGAGGTTGTAAATAACAAAAAAAATATTTTGTTAATGTAACTGCACTGTCCAATTTACAGTAGCTATTACAGTGAAAGAATACCATGCTATTGTTTGAAGAGAGTGCACAGTTATGAACTTGATAATGTATTAATAAACTAATTAGGCACATTTGGCCAGTCCTGATACAACATTTTGAACAGATATGCAATGGTTCATTGGATGAGTCTAAAACTTTGCACATACACTGCTTCCATCTAGTGGCCAAAATCAAAATTGCGTCTGGACTGGAATAATACATTATGGCCTTTCTCTTGCATTTCAAAGATGATGGTATAAATATATATATTTTTTTTCATTGTATTATCTTTTACCAGATCTAATGTGTTATATTCCCCTACAATAATTTCACATTTCCACAATCTTCAAAGTGTTTTCTTTGAAATGATATCAAGAATATGCGTATCCTTGCTTCAGGTCCTGAGCTACAGGCAGTTAGATTTGGGATATGTCATTTTAGGTGAAAATTTAAAAAATGGGTCCGATCCTCAGGATTGTGTATGGTTAGCCTCTCCCACCATTTGATTTGATTGAATACAGGTGTATAGCATGTGTTTGTGGGAGAGAGGCAGTTGGGAGTTGGAAGCAAGGCTAGAGGAGAGCATGTTTGCTCAAATTTTTATCTTTTAATTATTGTTGTAGCCTTTTAGCTCTTAGACGGATTTTAACCTGTCACCTTGTATTTATCTATTTATTGACGAATTCAGATTTTTTGTTTGTTGTAAAACTGTTTCAGAAACTGTTTTACAGTGCATTCGGAAAGTATTCAGACCCCTTGACTTTTTCCACATTTTGTTACGTTACAGCTTTACTCTAAAATTGATACATTTTAATTTTTTTTGCAAATGTTTAAAAAAAATAACTGAAATATCACATTTCCATAAGTATTCAGACTCTTTACCCAGTACTTTGTTGAAGCACCTTTGGCAGCGATTACAGCCTTGAGTCTTCTTGGGATTGACGCTACAAGCTTGGCACACCTGTATTTGAGGAGTTCCTCCCATTCTTCTCTGCAGATCCTCTCAACCTCTGTCAGGTTGGATGGGGAGTGTCGCTGCACAGCTATTTTCAGGTCTCTCCAGTGATGTTCAACCGGGTTCAAGTCCAGGCTCTGGCTGGGCCACTCAAGGACATTCAGAGACTTGTCCCGAAGCCACTCCTGTGTTGTCTTGGCTGTGTGCTCAGGGTCGTTGTCCTGTTTGAAGGTGAATCTTTGCAGGTTTTCATCATGGATCTCTCTGTAGTTTGCTCTGTTCATCTTTCCTTCGATCCTGACTAGACTGCCAGTCCCTGCCGCTGAAAAACTTCCCCACAACATGATGCTGCACCAGATTGATGACATTTTTATTTGATGTAATCAGTTTTAGAATAAGGCTGTAACGTAACAAAATGTGGAAAAAGTCGAAGAGTCTGAGTACTTTCTGAATCCGCTGTGAACTGCCAACTTCATCAAACGGTGAACATGGATGTCTTGGTTTTTCTATAAGAAGTAGCAGAAGGCTACTGTAGGCTAATCTCTCCCTAACCCTGTTGTGTTCAGTATTTCTACAGGCCCAATATAACCCTGTTGTATTCAGTATTTCTACAGGCCCAATATAACCCTGTTGTGTTCAGTATTTCTACAGGCCCAATATAACCCTGTTGTGTTCAGTATTTCTACAGGCCCAATATAACCCTGTTGTGTTCAGTATTTCTGCAGGCCCAATATAACCCTGTTGTGTTCAGTATTTCTACAGGCCCAATATAACCCTGTTGTGTTCAGTATTTCTACAGGCCCAATATAACCCTGTTGTGTTCAGTATTTCTACAGGCCCAATATAACCCTGTTGTGTTCAGTATTTCTACAGGCCCAATATAACCCTGTTTTGTTCAGTATTTCTACAGGCCCAATATAACCCTGTTGTGTTCAGTATTTCTACAGGCCCAATATAACCCTGTTGTGTTCAGTATTTCTACAGGCTTAAAATAACCCTGTTTTGTTCAGTATTTCTACAGACCCAATATAACCCTGTTGTTTTCAGTATTTCTACAGGCTTAAAATAACCCTGTTGTGTTCAGTATTTCTACAGGCCCAATATAACCCTGTTGTGTTCAGTATTTCTACAGGCCCAATATAACCCTGTTGTGTTCAGTATTTCTACAGGCCCAATATAACCCTGTTGTGTTCAGTATTTCTACAGGCCCAATATGACCCTGTTGTGTTCAGTGTTTTTACAGGCCCAATATAACCCTGTTGTGTTCAGTATTTCTACAGGCCCAATATTACCCTGTTGTATTCAGTATTTCTACAGACCCAATATAACCCTGTTGTGTTCAGTATTTCTACAGGCCCAATATTACCCTGTTGTATTCAGTATTTCTACAGGCCCAATATAACCCTGTTGTGTTCAGTATTTCTACAGGCCCAATATTACCCTGTTGTATTCAGTATTTCTACAGACCCAATATAACCCTGTTGTGTTCAGTATTTCTACAGGCCCAATATTACCCTGTTGTATTCAGTATTTCTACAGACCCAATATAACCCTGTTGTTTTCAGTATTTCTACAGGCTTAAAATAACCCTGTTGTGTTCAGTATTTCTACAGGCCCAATATAACCCTGTTTTGTTCAGTATTTCTACAGGCCCAATATAACCCTGTTGTGTTCAGTATTTCTACAGGCCCAATATAACCCTGTTGTGTTCAGTATTTCTACAGGCTTAAAATAACCCTGTTTTGTTCAGTATTTCTACAGACCCAATATAACCCTGTTGTTTTCAGTATTTCTACAGGCTTAAAATAACCCTGTTGTGTTCAGTATTTCTACAGGCCCAATATAACCCTGTTGTGTTCAGTATTTCTACAGGCCCAATATAACCCTGTTGTGTTCAGTATTTCTACAGGCCCAATATAACCCTGTTGTGTTCAGTATTTCTACAGGCCCAATATGACCCTGTTGTGTTCAGTGTTTCTACAGGCCCAATATAACCCTGTTGTGTTCAGTATTTCTACAGGCCCAATATTACCCTGTTGTATTCAGTATTTCTACAGACCCAATATAACCCTGTTGTGTTCAGTATTTCTACAGGCCCAATATTACCCTGTTGTATTCAGTATTTCTACAGACCCAATATAACCCTGTTGTGTTCAGTATTTCTACAGGCTTAAAATAACCCTGTTGTGTTCAGTATTTCTACAGGCCCAATATAACCCTGTTGTGTTCAGTATTTCTACAGGCCCAATATAACCCTGTTGTGTTCAGTATTTCTACAGGCCCAAAATAACCCTGTTGTGTTCAGTATTTCTACAGGCCCAATATAACCCTGTTGTGGTCAGTATTTCTACAGGCCCAATATAACCCTGTTGTGTTCAGTATTTCTACAGGCCCAATATAACCCTGTTGTGTTCAGTATTTCTACAGGCTTACAATAACCCTGTTGTGTTCAGTATTTCTACAGGCCCAATATAACCCTGTTGTGTTCAGTATTTCTACAGGCCCAATATAACCCTGTTGTGTTCAGTATTTCTACAGGCCCAATATAACCCTGTTGTGTTCAGTATTTCTACAGGCCCAATATGACCCTGTTGTGTTCAGTGTTTTTACAGGCCCAATATAACCCTGTTGTGTTCAGTATTTCTACAGGCCCAATATTACCCTGTTGTATTCAGTATTTCTACAGGCCCAATATAACCCTGTTGTGTTCAGTATTTCTACAGGCCCAATATTACCCTGTTGTATTCAGTATTTCTACAGGCCCAATATAACCCTGTTGTGTTCAGTATTTCTACAGGCCCAATATTACCCTGTTGTATTCAGTATTTCTACAGACCCAATATAACCCTGTTGTGTTCAGTATTTCTACAGGCCCAATATTACCCTGTTGTATTCAGTATTTCTACAGACCCAATATAACCCTGTTGTTTTCAGTATTTCTACAGGCTTAAAATAACCCTGTTGTGTTCAGTATTTCTACAGGCCCAATATAACCCTGTTGTGTTCAGTATTTTTACAGGCCCAATATAACCCTGTTGTGTTCAGTATTCCTGCAGGCTTAAAATAACCCTGTTTTGTTCAGTATTTCTACAGGCCCAATATAACCCTGTTGTGGTCAGTATTTCTACAGGCCCAATATAACCCTGTTGTGTTCAGTGTTTTTACAGGCCCAATATTACCCTGTTGTATTCAGTATTTCTACAGGCCCAATATAACCCTGTTGTGTTCAGTATTTCTACAGGCCCAATATAAACCTGTTGTGTTCAGTATTTCTACAGGCTTAATATAACCCTGTTGTATTCAGTATTTCTACAGGCCCAATATAACCCTGTTGTGTTCAGTATTTCTACAGGCCCAATATGACCCTGTTGTGTTCAGTGTTTTTACAGGCCCAATATTACCCTGTTGTATTCAGTATTTCTACAGGCCCAATATAACCCTGTTGTGTTCAGTATTTCTACAGGCCCAATATAACTCTGTTGTGTTCAGTATTTCTACAGGCCCAATATAACCCTGTTGTGTTCAGTATTTCTACAGGCCCAATATAACCCTGTTGTGTTCAGTATTTCTACAGGCCCAATATAACCCTGTTGTGGTCAGTATTTCTACAGGCCCAATATAACCCTGTTGTGGTCAGTATTTCTACAGGCCCAATATAACCCTGTTGTGGTCAGTATTTCTACAGGCCCAATATAACCCTGTTGTGTTCAGTATTTCTACAGGCCCAATATAACCCTGTTGTGTTCAGTATTTCTACAGGCCCAATATAACCCTGTTGTGTTCAGTATTTCTACAGGCCCAATATAACCCTGTTGTGTTCAGTATTTCTACAGGCCCAATATAACCCTGTTGTGTTCAGTATTTCTACAGGCCCAATATAACCCTGTTGTGTTCAGTATTTCTACAGGCCCAATATAACCCTGTTGTGTTCAGTATTTCTACAGGCCCAATATTACCCTGTTGTTTTCAGTATTTCTACAGGCCCAATATAACCCTTTTGTGTTCAGTATTTCTACAGGCCCAATATTACCCTGTTGTGTTCAGTATTTCTACAGGCCCAATATAACCCTGTTGTGTTCAGTATTTCTACAGGCCCAATATAACCCTGTTGTGTTCAGTATTTCTACAGGCCCAATATTACCCTGTTGTTTTCAGTATTTCTACAGGCCCAATATAACCCTGTTGTGTTCAGTATTTCTACAGGCCCAATATTACCCTGTTGTGTTCAGTATTTCTACAGGCCCAATATTACCCTGTTGTGTTCAGTATTTCTACAGGCCCAATATAACCCTGTTGTGTTCAGTATTTCTACAGGCCCAATATAGCCCTCTTGTGTTCAGTATTTTTACAGGCTTAATATAACCCTGTTGTGTTCAGTGTTTCTACAGGCCCAATATAACCCTGTTGTGTTCAGTATTTCTACAGGCCCAATATTACCCTGTTGTATTCAGTATTTCTACAGGCCCAATATAACCCTGTTGTGTTCAGTATTTCTACAGGCCCAATATAACCCTGTTGTGTTCAGTATTTCTACAGGCCCAATATAACCCTGTTGTGTTCAGTATTTCTACAGGCCCAATATAACCCTGTTGTGTTCAGTATTTCTACAGGCTTAATATAACCCTGTTGTATTCAGTATTTCTACAGGCCCATTATAACCCTGTTGTGTTCAGTATTTCTACAGGCCCAATATGACCCTGTTGTGTTCAGTGTTTTTACAGGCCCAATATTACCCTGTTGTATTCAGTATTTCTACAGGCCCAATATAACCCTGTTGTGTTCAATATTTCTACAGGCCCAATATAACTCTGTTGTGTTCAGTATTTCTACAGGCCCAATATAACCCTGTTGTGGTCAGTATTTCTACAGGCCCAATATAACCCTGTTGTGTTCAGTATTTCTACAGGCCCAATATAACCCTGTTGTGTTCAGTATTTCTACAGGCCCAATATAACCCTGTTGTGTTCAGTATTTCTACAGGCCCAATATTACCCTGTTGTTTTCAGTATTTCTACAGGCCCAATATAACCCTGTTGTGTTCAGTATTTCTACAGGCCCAATATTACCCTGTTGTGTTCAGTATTTCTACAGGCCCAATATAACCCTGTTGTGTTCAGTATTTCTACAGGCCCAATATAGCCCTCTTGTGTTCAGTATTTCTACAGGCTTAATATAACCCTGTTGTGTTCAGTGTTTCTACAGGCCCAATATAACCCTGTTGTGTTCAGTATTTCTACAGGCCCAATATAGCCCTGTTGTGTTCAGTATTTCTACAGGCTTAATATAACCCTGTTGTGTTCAGTGTTTCTACAGGCCCAATATAACCCTGTTGTGTTCAGTATTTCTACAGGCCCAATATTACCCTGTTGTGTTCAGTATTTCTACAGGCCCAATATGACCCTGTTGTGTTCAGTGTTTTTACAGGCCCAATATAACCCTGTTGTGTTCAGTGTTTCTACAGGCCCAATATAACCCTGTTGTGTTCAGTATTTCTACAGGCCCAATATTACCCTGTTGTGTTCAGTATTTCTACAGGCCCAATATAACCCTGTTGTGCTCAGTGTTTCTACAGGCTTAATATAACCCTTTTGTGTTCAGTTTTTCTACAGGCCCAATATAACCCTGTTGTGTTCAGTATTTCTCTTTAGTACTTACTCACACTTACTAGACATCCTCAGCATAATAACTTCCAGTTTATTCTTGCTGGTTCAAAAACATTAAGCTGTCTATCAGTACATTATAAACATACAGTGAGGGGAAAAAAGTATTTGATCCCCTGCTGATTTTGTACGTTTGCCCACTGACAAACAAACGATCTGTCTATCATTTTAGTGGTAGGTTTATTTGAACAGTGAGAGACAGAATAACAACAAAAAAATCCAGAAAAACACATGTGAAAAATGTTATAAATGGAATTGCATTTTAATGAGGGAAATAAGTATTTGACCCCTCTGCAAAACATGACTCAGTACTTGGTGGCAAAACCCTTGTTGGCAATCACAGAGGTCAGACGTTTCTTGTAGTTGGCCACCAGGTTAGCACACATCTCAGGAGGGATTTTGTCCCACTCTTTGCAGATCTTCTCCAAGTCATTAAGGTTTCGAGGCTGATGTTGGGCAACTCGAACCTTCAGGTCCCTCCACAGATTTTCTTTGGGATTAAGGTCTGGAGACTGGCTAGGCCACTCCAGGACCTTAATGTGCTTCTTCTTGAGCCACTCCTTTGTTGCCTTGACCGTGTGTTTCTTATCATTGTCATGCTGGAATACCCATCCACGACCCATTTTCAATGCCCTGGCTGAGCGAAGGAGGATCTCACCCAAGATTTGACGGTACATGGCCCCGTCCATTGTCCCTTTGATGCGGTGAAGTTGTCCTGTCCCCTTAGCAGAAAAACACCCCAAAGCATAATGTTTCCACCTCCATGTTTGACGATGGGGATGGTGTTCTTGGGGTCATACGCAGCATTCCTCCTCCAAACTTGGCGAGTTGAGTTGATGCCAAAGTGCTCCATTTTGGTCTCATCTGACCACAACACATTCAGCCAGATGTCCTCTGAATCATTCAGATGTTCATTGGCAAACTTCAGAGGGGCATGTATATGTACTTTCTTGAGCAGGGGGACCTTGCGGGCGCTGCAGGATTTCAGTCCTTGACGGCGTAGTGTGTTACCAATTGTTTTCTTGGTATCTATGGTCCCAGCTGCCTTGAGATCATTGACAAGATCCTCCCGTGTAGTTCTGGGCTGATTCCTCACCGTTCTCGTGATCATTGCAACTCCAAGAGGTGAGATCTTGCATGGAGCCCCAGGCCGAGGGAGATTGACAGTTCTTTTGTGTTTCTTCCATTTGCGAATAATCGCACCAACTGTTGTCACCTTCTCACCAAGCTGCTTGGCGATGGTCTTGTAGCCCATTCCAGCCTTGTGTAGGTCTACAATCTTGTCCCTGACATCCTTGGAGAGCTCTTTGGTCTTGGCCATGGTGGAGAGTTTGGAATCTGATTGATTGCTTGCTTCTGTGGACAGGTGTCTTTTATACAGGTAACAAGCTGAGATAATTTGCACTCCCTTTAAGAGTGTGCTCCTAATCTCAGCTCGGTACCTGTATAAAAGACAGCTGGGAGCCAGAAATCTTTCTGATTGTGAGGGGGTCAAATACTTATTTCCCTCATTAAAATGCAATTCCATTTATAACATGTTTCACATGCGTTTTTCTGGATTTTGTTGTTGTTATTCTGTCTCTCGCTGTTCAAATAAACCTACCATTAAAATTATAGACTGATAATTTCTTTGTCAGTCGGCAAACGTACAAAATCAGCAGAGGATCAAATACTTTTTTCCCCTCACTGTATGTATTCATCTGCTGTTTTTGTCAATGTGATACAATATTGTCATGATGTAATGTTATGACGTGTTGTTGATCAGATCAGAAGGTCCTTCCTAAACCTGCCAACACTGTCCTCACCTCTTGATGATTGCCACTCTGGCTGCCTAACGTGCAGTGAGACGAACCCTTTTTCAATCAATGCACCTCTCCTCTTTCAGTACAAATAGAAGTCTATCCTACTCCCTGGCTGCCTGTCTTGGGAAGCAGAGCTCTGCAACTGTTGTCATGGCAACTTGATCCCTCATCCGCCCGCAGAGGGATCAATTGATTCATTATTGAACGAGGCGCTACCCTCCTCCCTACCCCCTCTCTCCTTTCTCTCGTCTGATCTCCTCTCTACCTCCTCTCTCCTCTCTCCTTTCACTCCTCTGTTCTCCTCCCTCCCCTCTCCTCTCCCTTTTCTCCTCTGATCTCCTCTCTACCCCCTCTCTCCTCTTTCCTTTCTCTGGTCTGTTCTCCTCCCTACCCCCTCCTCTCTCCTTTCTCTCCTCTGTTCTCCTCCCTACCCCCCTCCTCTCCCTTTCTCTCGTCTGTTCTCCTCCCTACCCCCTCTGTTCTCCTCCCAACCCCCTCTCTTCGCCCCTTTCTCTCCTCTGTTCTCCTCTCTACCCCCTCTCTCCTTTTTCCTTTCTCTCCTCTGTTCTCCTCTCTACCCCCTCTCTCCTCTCCCCTTTCTCTCCTCTGTTCTCCTCCCTACCCCCTCTCTCCTTTCTCTCCTCTGTTCTCCTCCCTAACCCCTCTCCTCTCACTTTCTCTCGTCTGTTCTCCTCCCTACCCCCTCTCTCCTCTCCCTTTCTCTCCTCTGTTCTCCTCCCTACCCCCTCTCTCCTCTCCCTTTCTCTCCTCTGTTCTCCTCCCTACCCCCTCTCCTCTCCCATTCTCTCGTCTGTTCTCCTCCCTACCCCCTCAAAACCTCTCTGCTTCCAGCTCACTTCCTTCCTCTCGTACCTCTCTCTCTCTCTAGGTTCAAGCATCCATTATTTATGTCAATTCAAACCTCCATTATTTACATCTAATCCTACCTCCATTATTTACGTCTAATCCTACCTCCATTATTAATGTCTAATCCTACCTCCGTTATTTATTTATAATCCTACCTCCATCTTTTACATCTAATCCTACCTCCATTATTTACGTCTAATCCTACCTCCATTATTAACGTCTAATCCTACCTCCGTTATTTACTTATAATCCTTCCTCCATTATTTATGTCCAACCTTACCTCCATTATTTACATCTAATCCTACCTCCATTATTTACGTCTAATCCTACCTCCATTATTAACGTCTAATCCTACCTCCGTTATTTATTTATAATCCTACCTCCATCTTTATGTCTAATCCTACCTCCACTATTTACATGTAATCCTACCTCTTTTATTAACGTCTAATCCTACCTCCGTTATTTATTTATAATCCTACCTCCATCTTTTACATCTAATCCTACCTCCATTATTTACGTCCAGCCCTACCTCCATGATTTACGTCGAATCCTACCTCCATTATTTACGTCTAATCCTACCTCCATTATTTATGTATAATCCTACCTCCATTATTTATGTCCAGCCGTACCTCCATTATTTATGTATAATCCTACCTCCATTATTTACGTCCAGCCCTACCTCCATTATTTATGTATAATCCTACCTCCATTATTTACGTCCAACCCTACCTCCATTATTAACGTCTAATCCTACCTCCATTATTTACATCTAATCCTACCTCCATTATTTATGTCCAACCTTACCTCCATTATTTACATCCAACCCTAACTCCATTATTTACGTCTAATCCTACCTACATTATTTATTTCTAATCCTACCTCCATTATTTACATCTAATCCTACCTCCATTATTTACGTCTAATCCTACCTCCATTATTAACGTCTAATCCTACCTCCGTTATTTATTTATAATCCTACCTCCATCTTTTACATCTAATCCTACCTCCACTATTTACATGTAATCCTACCTCCTTTATTAACGTCTAATCCTACCTCCGTTATTTATTTATAATCCTACCTCCATCTTTTACATCTAATCCTACCTCCATTATTTACGTCCAGCCACAACCTCCATGATTTACGTCTAATCCTACCTCCATTATTTACGTCTAATCCTACCTCCATTATTTATGTATAATCCTACCTCCATTATTTACGTCCAGCCCTACCTCCATTATTTATGTATAATCCTACCTCCATTATTTACGTCCAGCCCTACCTCCATTATTTATGTATAATCCTACCTCCATTATTTACGTCCAACCCTACCTCCATTATTAACGTCTAATCCTACCTCCATTATTTACATCTAATCCTACCTCCATTATTTATGTCCAACCTTACCTCCATTATTTACATCCAACCCTAACTCCATTATTTACGTCTAATCCTACCTACATTATTTATTTCTAATCCTACCTCCATTATTTACATCTAATCCTACCTCCATTATTTACGTCTAATCCTACCTCCATTATTAACGTCTAATCCTACCTCCGTTATTTATTTATAATCCAACCTCCATTATTTACATCTAATCCTACCTACATTATTTACGTCCAACTCTACCTACATTATTTACGTCTAATCCTACCTACATTATTTATTTCTAATCCTACCTCCATTATTTACATCTAATCCTACCTCCATTATTTACGTCTAATCCTACCTCCATTATTAACGTCTAATCCTACCTCCGTTATTTATTTATAATCCAACCTCCATTATTTACATGTAATCCTACCTCTATTATTTACGTCTAATCCAACATCAATTATTTATTTCTAATCCTACCTCAATTATTTACATCCAACCCTACCTCCATTATTTACATCTAATCCTACCTACATTATTTACGTCCAACTCTACCTACATTATTTACGTCTAATCCTACCTCCATTATTTATGTCTAATCCTACCTCCATTATTTACGTCTAATCCTACCTCCATTATTAACGTCTAATCCTACCTCCATTATTAACGTCTAATCCTACCTCCGTTATTTATTTATAATCCTACCTCCATCTTTTACGTCTAATCCTACCTCCATTATTTACGTCTAATCCTACCTCCATTATTAACGTCTAATCCTACCTCCATTATTTACTTATAATCCTACCTCCATTATTTACGTCTAATCCTTCCTCCATTATTTATGTCCAACCTTACCTCCATTATTTACATCTAATCCTACCTCCATTATTTATTTCTAATCCTACCTCCATTTTTTATGTCTAACCCTACCTCCATTATTTACATCCAACCCTACCACCATTATTTACGTCTAATCCTACCTACATTATTTATTTCTAATCCTACCTCCATTATTTACATCTAATCCTACCTCCATTATTTACGTCTAATCCTAACTCCATTATTAACGTCTAATCCTACCTCCGTTATTTATTTATAATCCTACCACCATCTTTTACGTCTAATCCTTCCTCCACTATTTACATGTAATCCTACCTCCTTTATTAACGTCTAATCCTACCTCCGTTATTTATTTATAATCCTACCTCTATCTTTTACATCTAATCCTACCTCCATTATTTACGTCCAGCCCTACCTCCATGATTTACGTTTAATCCTACCTCCATCTTTTACGTCTAATCCTACCTCCATTATTTACGTCTAATCCTACCTCCATTATTTATGTATAATCCTACCTCCATTATTTACGTCCAGCCCTACCTCCATTATTTATGTATAATCCTACCTCCATTATTTACGTCCAGCCCTACCTCCATTATTTATGTATAATCCTACCTCCATTATTTATGTCCAACCCTACCTCCATTATTAACGTCTAATCCTACCTCCATTATTTTCATCTAATTCTACCTCCATTATTTATGTCCAACCTTACCTCCATTATTTACATCCAACCCTACCTCCATTATTTACGTCTAATCCTACCTCCATTATTTACGTCTAATCCAACATCCATTATTTATTTCTAATCCTACCTCCATTATTTACATCCAACACTACCTCCGTTATTAACGTCTAATCCTACCTCCATTATTTACATCTAATCCTACCTACATTATTTACGTCCAACTCTACCTCCATTATTTACGTCTAATCCTACCTCCATTATTTACGTCTAATCCTACCTCCATTATTTACGTCTAATCCTACCTCCATTATTTACATCTAATCCTACCACCATTATTTACGTCTACTCCAACCTCCATTAATTACATCCAACTCTACCTCCATTATTTATGTCTAATCCTACCTCCATTATTTACGTCTAATCCCACCTCCATTATTTAAGTCTAATCCTACCTCCATTATTTACGTCTAATCATACCTCCATTATTTACATCTAATCGTACCTCCATTACCTACCTCCATTATTTACGTATAATCCTACCTCCGTTATTTACTTATAATCCGACCTCCATTATTTACGTCTAATCCTTCCTCCATTATTTATGTCCAACCTTACCACCATTATTTACATCTAATCCTACCTCCATTATTTATTTCTAATCCTACCTCCATTTTTATGTCTAACCCTACCTCCATTATTTACATCCAACCCTACCACCATTATTTACGTCTAATCCTACCTACATTATTTATTTCTAATCCTACCTCCATTATTTTCATCAATCCTACCTCCATTATTTACGTCTAATCCTACCTCCATTATTAACGTCTAATCCTACCTCCGTTATTTATTTATAATCCTACCTCCATCTTTTACGTCTAATCCTACCTCCACTATTTACATGTAATCCTACCTCCTTTATTTACGTTTATTCCTACCTACATTATTTATTTCTAATCCTACCTCCATTATTTACATCAATCCTACCTCCATTATTTACGTCTAATCCTACCTCCATTATTAACGTCTAATCCTACCTCCGTTATTTATTTATAATCCTACCTCCATCTTTTACGTCTAATCCTACCTCCACTATTTACATGTAATCCTACCTCCTTTATTAACGTCTAATCCTACCTCCGTTATTTATTTATAATCCTACCTCCATCTTTTACATCTAATCCTACCTCCATTATTTACGTCCAGCCCTACCTCCATGATTTACGTCTAATCCTACCTCCATCTTTACGCCTAATCCTACCTCCATTATTTACATCCAGCCCTACCTCCATTATTGATGTATAATCCTACCTCCATTATTTACGCCAACCCTACCTCCATTATTAACATCTAATCCTACCTCCATTATTTACATCTAATCCTACCTCCATTATTTATGTCCAACCTTACCTCCATTATTTACATCCAACCCTACCTCCATTATTTACGTCTAATCCTACCTCCATTATTTATGTATAATCCTACCTCCATTATTTACGTCCAGCCCTACCTCCATTATTTATGTATAATCCTACCTCCATTATTTATGTCCAACCCTACCTCCATTATTTACATCTAATCCTACCTCCATTATTTATGTCCAACCTTACCTCCATTATTTACATCCAACCCTACCTCCATTATTTACGTCTAATCCTACCTCTATTATTTACGTCTAATCCAACATCCATTATTTATTTCTAATCCTACCTCCATTATTTACATCCAACACTACCTCCGTTATTAACGTCTAATCCTACCTCCATTATTTACGTCTAATCCTACCTCCACTATTTACATGTAATCCTACCTCCTTTATTTACGTTTATTCCTACCTACATTATTTATTTCTAATCCTACCTCCATTATTTACATCAATCCTACCTCCATTATTTACGTCTAATCCTACCTCCATTATTAACGTCTAATCCTACCTCCGTTATTTATTTCTAATCCTACCTCCATCTTTTACGTCTAATCCTACCTCCACTATTTACATGTAATCCTACCTCCTTTATTAACGTCTAATCCTACCTCCGTTATTTATTTATAATCCTACCTCCATCTTTTACATCTAATCCTACCTCCATTATTTACGTCCAGCCCTACCTCCATGATTTACGTCTAATCCTACCTCCATCTTTTACGTCTAATCCTACCTCCATTATTTACATCCAGCCCTACCTCCATTATTGATGTATAATCCTACCTCCATTATTTACGCCCAACCCTACCTCCATTATTAACATCTAATCCTACCTCCATTATTTACATCTAATCCTACCTCCATTATTTATGTCCAACCTTACCTCCATTATTTACATCCAACCCTACCTCCATTATTTACGTCTAATCCTACCTCCATTATTTATGTATAATCCTACCTCCATTATTTACGTCCAGCCCTACCTCCATTATTTATGTATAATCCTACCTCCATTATTTATGTCCAACCCTACCTCCATTATTTACATCTAATCCTACCTCCATTATTTATGTCCAACCTTACCTCCATTATTTACATCCAACCCTACCTCCATTATTTACGTCTAATCCTACCTCTATTATTTACGTCTAATCCAACATCCATTATTTATTTCTAATCCTACCTCCATTATTTACATCCAACACTACCTCCATTATTAACGTCTAATCCTACCTCCATTATTTACATCTAATCCTACATACATTATTTACGTCCAACTCTACCTCCATTATTTACGTCTAATCCTACCTCCATTATTTACGTCTAATCCTACCTCCATTATTTACGTCTAATCCTACCTCCATTATTTACATCTAATCCTACCACCATTATTTACGTCTACTCCAACCTCCATTAATTACATCCAACTCTACCTCCATTATTTATGTCTAATCCTACCTCCATTATTTACGTCTAATCCCACCTCCATTATTTAAGTCTAATCCTACCTCCATTATTTACGTCTAATCATACCTCCATTATTTACATCTAATCGTACCTCCATTACCTACCTCCATTATTTACGTATAATCCTACCTCCGTTATTTACTTATAATCCGACCTCCATTATTTACGTCTAATCCTTCCTCCATTATTTATGTCCAACCTTACCACCATTATTTACATCTAATCCTACCTCCATTATTTATTTCTAATCCTACCTCCATTTTTTATGTCTAACCCTACCTCCATTATTTACATCCAACCCTACCACCATTATTTACGTCTAATCCTACCTACATTATTTATTTCTAATCCTACCTCCATTATTTACATCAATCCTACCTCCATTATTTACGCCTAATCCTACCTCCATTATTAACGCCTAATCCTACCTCCGTTATTTATTTATAATCCTACCTCCATCTTTACGCCTAATCCTACCTCCACTATTTACATGTAATCCTACCTCCTTTATTAACGCCTAATCCTACCTCCGTTATTTATTTATAATCCTACCTCCATCTTTTACATCTAATCCTACCTCCATTATTTACGCCCAGCCCTACCTCCATGATTTACGCCTAATCCTACCTCCATCTTTTACGCCTAATCCTACCTCCATTATTTACATCCAGCCCTACCTCCATTATTGATGTATAATCCTACCTCCATTATTTACGCCAACCCTACCTCCATTATTAACATCTAATCCTACCTCCATTATTTACATCTAATCCTACCTCCATTATTTATGTCCAACCTTACCTCCATTATTTACATCCAACCCTACCTCCATTATTTACGCCTAATCCTACCTCCATTATTTATGTATAATCCTACCTCCATTATTTACGCCCAGCCCTACCTCCATTATTTATGTATAATCCTACCTCCATTATTTATGTCCAACCCTACCTCCATTATTTACATCTAATCATACCTCCATTATTTATGTCCAACCTTACCTCCATTATTTACATCCAACCCTACCTCCATTATTTACGTCTAATCCTACCTCTATTATTTACGTCCTAATCCAACATCCATTATTTATTTCTAATCCTACCTCCATTATTTACATCCAACACTACCTCCATTATTAACGTCTAATCCTACCTCCATTATTTACATCTAATCCTACATACATTATTTACGTCCAACTCTACCTCCATTATTTACGTCTAATCCTACCTCCATTATTTACGTCTAATCCTACCTCCATTATTTACGTCTAATCCTACCTCCATTATTTACATCTAATCCTACCACCATTATTTACGCCTACTCCAACCTCCATTAATTACATCCAACTCTACCTCCATTATTTATGTCTAATCCTACCTCCATTATTTACGCCTAATCCCACCTCCATTATTTAAGTCTAATCCTACCTCCATTATTTACGTCTAATCATACCTCCATTATTTACATCTAATCGTATTCCTCCATTACCTACCTCCATTATTTACGTATAATCCTACCTCCGTTATTTACTTATAATCCGACCTCCATTATTTACGCCTAATCCTTCCTCCATTATTTATGTCCAACCTTACCACCATTATTTACATCTAATCCTACCTCCATTATTTATTTCTAATCCTACCTCCATTTTTATGTCTAACCCTACCTCCATTATTTACATCCAACCCTACCACCATTATTTACGTCTAATCCTACCTACATTATTTATTTCTAATCCTACCTCCATTATTTACATCAATCCTACCTCCATTATTTACATCTAATCCTACCTCCATTATTAACGTCTAATCCTACCTCCGTTATTTATTTATAATCCTACCTCCATCTTTACGCCTAATCCTACCTCCACTATTTACATGTAATCCTACCTCCTTTATTAACGTCTAATCCTACCTCCGTTATTTATTTATAATCCTACCTCCATCTTTTACATCTAATCCTACCTCCATTATTTACGTCCAGCCCTAACCCCATGATTTACGTCTAATCCTACCTCCATCTTTTACGTCTAATCCTACCTCCATTATTTACATCCAGCCCTACCTCCATTATTGATGTATAATCCTACCTCCATTATTTACGCCCAACCCTACCTCCATTATTAACGTCTAATCCTACCTCCATTATTTACATCTAATCCTACCTCCATTATTTATGTCCAACCTTACCTCCATTATTTACATCCAACCCTACCTCCATTATTTACGTCTAATCCTACCTCCATTATTTACGCCTAATCCAACATCCATTATTTACTAATCCAACATCCATTATTTATTTCTAATCCTACGTCCATTATTTACATCTAATCCTAACTCCATTATTTACGTCTAAACCTACCTCCATTATTTACGTCCAGCCCTACCTCCATTATTTATGTATAATCCTACCTCCATTATTTACGTCCAACCCTACCTCCATTATTAACGTCTAATCCTTCCTCCATTATTTACATCTAATCCTATCTCCATTATTTATGTCCAACCTTACCTCCATTATTTACATCCAACCCTACCTCCATTATTTACGTCTAATCCTACCTCTATTATTTACGTCTAATCCAACATCCATTATTTATTTCTAATCCTACCTCCATTATTTACATCCAACCCTACCTCCATTATTTACGTCTAATCCTACCTCCATTATTTACATCTAATCCTACCTACATTATTTACGTCCAACTCTACCTCCATTATTTACGTCTAATCCTACCTCCATTATTTACGTCTAATCCTACCTCCATTATTTACGTCTAATCCCACCTCCATTATTTAAGTCTAATCCTACCTCCATTATTTACGCCTAATCATACCTCCATTATTTACATCTAATCGCACCTCCATTACCTACCTCCATTATTTACGTATAATCCTACCTCCGTTATTTACTTATAATCCGACCTCCATTATTTACGTCTAATCCTTCCTCCATTATTTATGTCCAACCTTACCACCATTATTTACATCTAATCCTACCTCCATTATTTATTTCTAATCCTACCTCCATTTTTTATGTCTAACCCTACCTCCATTATTTACATCCAACCCTACCACCATTATTTACGTCTAATCCTACCTACATTATTTATTTCTAATCCTACCTCCATTATTTACATCAATCCTACCTCCATTATTTACGTCTAATCCTACCTCCATTATTAACGTCTAATCCTACCTCCGTTATTTATTTATAATCCTACCTCCATCTTTTACGTCTAATCCTACCTCCACTATTTACATGTAATCCTACCTCCTTTATTAACGTCTAATCCTACCTCCGTTATTTATTTATAATCCTACCTCCATCTTTTACATCTAATCCTACCTCCATTATTTACGTCCAGCCCTACCTCCATGATTTACGTCTAATCCTACCTCCATCTTTTACGTCTAATCCTACCTCCATTATTTACATCCAGCCCTACCTCCATTATTGATGTATAATCCTACCTCCATTATTTACGCCCAACCCTACCTCCATTATTAACGTCTAATCCTACCTCCATTATTTACATCTAATCCTACCTCCATTATTTATGTCCAACCTTACCTCCATTATTTACATCCAACCCTACCTCCATTATTTACGTCTAATCCTACCTCCATTATTTACGTCTAATCCAACATCCATTATTTATTTCTAATCCTACGTCCATTATTTATGTCTAATCCTACCTCCATTATTTACGTCTAATCCTACCTCCATTATTTACGTCCAGCCCTACCTCCATTATTTATGTATAATCCTACCTCCATTATTTACGTCCAACCCTACCTCCATTATTAACGTCTAATCCTTCCTCCATTATTTACATCTAATCCTATCTCCATTATTTATGTCCAACCTTACCTCCATTATTTACATCCAACCCTACCTCCATTATTTACGTCTAATCCTACCTCTATTATTTACGTCTAATCCAACATCCATTATTTATTTCTAATCCTACCTCCATTATTTACATCCAACCCTACCTCCATTATTTACGTCTAATCCTACCTCCATTATTTACATCTAATCCTACCTACATTATTTACGTCCAACTCTACCTCCATTATTTACGTCTAATCCTACCTCCATTATTTACGTCTAATCCTACCTCCATTATTTACGTCCAGCCCTAACTCCATTATTTATGTATAATCCTACCTCCATTATTTACGTCCAACCCTACCTCCATTATTAACGTCTAATCCTTCCTCCATTATTTACATCTAATCCTATCTCCATTATTTATGTCCAACCTTACCTCCATTATTTACATCCAACCCTACCTCCATTATTTACGTCTAATCCTACCTCTATTATTTACGTCTAATCCAACATCCATTATTTATTTCTAATCCTACCTCCATTATTTACATCCAACCCTACCTCCATTATTTACGTCTAATCCTACCTCCATTATTTACATCTAATCCTACCTACATTATTTACGTCCAACTCTACCTCCATTATTTACGTCTAATCCTACCTCCATTATTTACGTCTAATCCTACCTCCATTATTTACGTCTAATCCTACCTCCATTATTTACGTCTACTCCAACCTCCATTAATTACATCCAACTCTACCTCCATTATTTATGTCTAATCCTACCTCCATTATTTACGTCTAATCCCACCTCCATTATTTACGTCTAATCCTACCTCCATTATTTACGTCTACTCCAACCTCCATTAATTACATCCAACTCTACCTCCATTATTTATTTCTAATCCTACCTCCATTATTTACATCTAATCGTACCTCCATTACCTACCTCCATTATTTACATATAATCCTACCTCCTTTACCTACCTCCGTTATATACATCTAATCTTACCTCCATTACCTACCTCCATTATTTACGTCTAATCCTACCTCCATTACCTACCTCTATTATTAACGTCTAATCCTACCTCCATTACCTACCTCTATTATTAACGTCTAATCCTACCTCCATTACCTACCTCTATTATTAACGTCTAATCCTACCTCCATTACCTACCTCTATTATTTACGTCTAATCCTACCTCCATTACCTACCTCTATTAATTACGTCTAATCCTACCTCCATTATTTGCGTCTAGTCCTACCTCTATTATTTACGTCTAATCCAACATCCATTATTTATTTCTAATCCTACCTCCATTATTTACATCCAACCCTACCTCCATTATTTACGTCTAATCCTACCTCCATTATTTACATCTAATCCTACCTACATTATTTACGTCCAACTCTACCTCCATTATTTACGTCTAATCCTACCTCCATTATTTACGTCTAATCCTACCTCCATTATTTACGTCTAATCCCACCTCCATTATTTAAGTCTAATCCTACCTCCATTATTTACGTCTAATCATACCTCCATTATTTACATCTAATCGTACCTCCATTACCTACCTCCATTATTTACGTATAATCCTACCTCCGTTATTTACTTATAATCCTTCCTACATTATTTATGTCCAACCTTACCACCATTATTTACATCTAATCCTACCTCCATTATTTATTTCTAATCCTACCTCCATTTTTTATGTCTAACCCTACCTCCATTATTTACATCCAACCCTACCACCATTATTTACGTCTAATCCTACCTACATTATTTATTTCTAATCCTACCTCCATTATTTACATCAATCCTACCTCCATTATTTACGTCTAATCCTACCTCCATTATTAACGTCTAATCCTACCTCCGTTATTTATTTATAATCCTACCTCCATCTTTTACGTCTAATCCTACCTCCACTATTTACATGTAATCCTACCTCCTTTATTAACGTCTAATCCTACCTCCGTTATTTATTTATAATCCTACCTCCATCTTTTACATCTAATCCTACCTCCATTATTTACGTCCAGCCCTACCTCCATGATTTACGTCTAATCCTACCTCCATCTTTTACGTCTAATCCTACCTCCATTATTTACATCCAGCCCTACCTCCATTATTGATGTATAATCCTACCTCCATTATTTACGCCCAACCCTACCTCCATTATTAACGTCTAATCCTACCTCCATTATTTACATCTAATCCTACCTCCATTATTTATGTCCAACCTTACCTCCATTATTTACATCCAACCCTACCTCCATTATTTACGTCTAATCCTACCTCCATTATTTACGTCTAATCCAACATCCATTATTTATTTCTAATCCTACGTCCATTATTTATGTCTAATCCTACCTCCATTATTTACGTCTAATCCTACCTCCATTATTTACGTCCAGCCCTACCTCCATTATTTATGTATAATCCTACCTCCATTATTTACGTCCAACCCTACCTCCATTATTAACGTCTAATCCTTCCTCCATTATTTACATCTAATCCTATCTCCATTATTTATGTCCAACCTTACCTCCATTATTTACATCCAACCCTACCTCCATTATTTACGTCTAATCCTACCTCTATTATTTACGTCTAATCCAACATCCATTATTTATTTCTAATCCTACCTCCATTATTTACATCCAACCCTACCTCCATTATTTACGTCTAATCCTACCTCCATTATTTACATCTAATCCTACCTACATTATTTACGTCCAACTCTACCTCCATTATTTACGTCTAATCCTACCTCCATTATTTACGTCTAATCCTACCTCCATTATTTACGTCCAGCCCTAACTCCATTATTTATGTATAATCCTACCTCCATTATTTACGTCCAACCCTACCTCCATTATTAACGTCTAATCCTTCCTCCATTATTTACATCTAATCCTATCTCCATTATTTATGTCCAACCTTACCTCCATTATTTACATCCAACCCTACCTCCATTATTTACGTCTAATCCTACCTCTATTATTTACGTCTAATCCAACATCCATTATTTATTTCTAATCCTACCTCCATTATTTACATCCAACCCTACCTCCATTATTTACGTCTAATCCTACCTCCATTATTTACATCTAATCCTACCTACATTATTTACGTCCCAACTCTACCTCCATTATTTACGTCTAATCCTACCTCCATTATTTACGTCTAATCCTACCTCCATTATTTACGTCTAATCCTACCTCCATTATTTACGTCTACTCCAACCTCCATTAATTACATCCAACTCTACCTCCATTATTTATGTCTAATCCTACCTCCATTATTTACGTCTAATCCCACCTCCATTATTTACGTCCTAATCCTACCTCCATTATTTACGTCTACTCCAACCTCCATTAATTACATCCAACTCTACCTCCATTATTTATTTCTAATCCTACCTCCATTATTTACATCTAATCGTACCTCCATTACCTACCTCCATTATTTACATATAATCCTACCTCCTTTACCTACCTCCGTTATATACATCTAATCTTACCTCCATTACCTACCTCCATTATTTACGTCTAATCCTACCTCCATTACCTACCTCTATTATTAACGTCTAATCCTACCTCCATTACCTACCTCTATTATTAACGTCTAATCCTACCTCCATTACCTACCTCTATTATTAACGTCTAATCCTACCTCCATTACCTACCTCTATTATTTACGTCTAATCCTACCTCCATTACCTACCTCTATTAATTACGTCTAATCCTACCTCCATTATTTGCGTCTAGTCCTACCTCTATTATTTACGTCTAATCCTACCTCCATTACCTAACTCTATTATTTACGTCTATTCCTACCTCCATTACCTACCTCCATTATTTACGTCTAATCCTACCTCCATTACCTACCTCTATTAATTACGTCTAATCCTACCTCCATTACCTACCTCTATTATTTGCGTCTAGTCCTACCTCTATTATTTACGTCTAATCCTACCTCCATTACTTACCTCTATTATTTACGTCTAATCCTACCTCCATTACCTACCTCCATTATTTACGTCTAATCCTACCTCCATTATTTGCGTCTAGTCCTACCTCTATTATTTACGTCTAATCCTACCTCCATTACCTACCTCTATTATTTACGTCTAATCCTACCTCCATTAACTACCTCCATTATTTACGTCTAATCCTACCTCCATTATTTGCGTCTAGTCCTACCTCTATTATTTACGTCTAATCCTACCTCCATTACCTACCTCTATTATTTACGTCTAATCCTACCTCCATTACCTACCTCCATTATTTACGTCTAATCCTACCTCCATTACCTACCTCTATTATTTACGTCTAATCCTACCTCCACTACCTACCTCTATTATTTACGTCTAATCCTACCTCCATTACCTACCTCTATTATTTACGTCTAATCCTACCTCCATTACCTACCTCTATTATTTACGTCTAATCCTACCTCCATTAACTACCTCCATTATTTACGTCTAATCCTACCTCCATTATTTGCGTCTAGTCCTACCTCTATTATTTACGTCTAATCCTACCTCCATTACCTACCTCTATTATTTACGTCTAATCCTACCTCCATTACCTACCTCCATTATTTCACGTCTAATCCTACCTCCATTACCTACCTCTATTATTTACGTCTAATCCTACCTCCACTACCTACCTCTATTATTTACGTCTAATCCTACCTCCATTACCTACCTCTATTATTTACGTCTAATCCTACCTCCATTACCTACCTCTATTATTTACGTCTAATCCTACCTCCATTACCTACCTCCATTATTTACGTCTAATCCTACCTCCATTACCTACCTCTATTATTTACGTCTAATCCTACCTCCATTACCTACCTCTATTATTTACGTCTAATCCTACCTCCATTACCTACCTCTATTATTTACGTCTAATCCTACCTCCATTACCTACCTCTATTATTTACGTCTAATCCTACCTCCATTACCTACCTCTATTATTTACGTCTAATCCTACCTCCACTACCTACCTCTATTATTTACGTCTAATCCTACCTCCATTACCTACCTCTATTATTTACGTCTAGTCCTACCTCTATTATTTACGTCTAATCCTACCTCCATTACCTACCTCTATTATTTACGTCTATTCCTACCTCCATTACCTACCTCTATTATTAACGTCTAATCCTACCTCCATTACCTACCTCCATTATTTACGTCTAATCCTACCTCCATTACCTACCTCTATTATTTACGTCTAATCCTACCTCCATTACCTACCTCCATTATTTACGTCTAATCCTACCTCCATTACCTACCTCTATTATTTACGTCTAATCCTACCTCTATTATTTACGTCTAGTCCTACACTCTATTATTTACGTCTAATCCTACCTCCATTACCTACCTCTATTATTTACGCCTAATCCTACCTCCATTACCTACCTCCATTATTTACGTCTAATCCTACCTCCATTACCTACCTCTATTATTTACGTCTAATCCTACCTCCATTACCTACCTCCATTATTTACGTCTAATCCTACCTCCATTACCTACCTCTATTATTTACGTCTAGTCCTACCTCTATTATTTACGTGTAATCCTACCTCCATTACCTACCTCTATTATTTACGTCTATTCCTACCTCCATTACCTACCTCTATTATTAACGTCTAATCCTACCTCCATTACCTACCTCCATTATTTACGTCTAATCCTACCTCCATTACCTACCTCTATTATTTACGTCTAATCCTACCTCCATTACCTACCTCCATTATTTACGTCTAATCCTACCTCCATTACCTACCTCTATTATTTACGTCTAATCCTACCTCTATTATTTACGTCTAGTCCTACCTCTATTATTTACGTCTAATCCTACCTCCATTACCTACCTCTATTATTTACGTCTAATCCTACCTTCATTACCTACCTCTATTATTAACGTCTAATCCTACCTCCATTACCTACCTCTATTATTAACGTCTAATCCTACCTCCATTACCTACCTCCATTATTTACGTCTAATCCTACCTCCATTACCTACCTCCATTATTTACGTCTAATCCTACCTCCATTACCTACCTCTATTATTTACGTCTAATCCTACCTCCATTACCTACCTCTATTATTTACGTCTAATCCTACCTCCATTACCTACCTCTATTATTAACGTCTAATCCTACCTCCATTACCTACCTCTATTATTAACGTCTAATCCTACCTCCATTACCTACCTCCATTATTTACGTCTAATCCTACCTCCATTACCTACCTCTATTATTTACGTCTAATCCTACCTCCATTACCTACCTCCATTATTTACGTCTAATCCTACCTCCATTACCTACCTCTATTATTTACGTCTAATCCTACCTCCATTACCTACCTCTATTATTTACGTCTAATCCTACCTCCATTACCTACCTCCATTATTTACGTCTAATCCTACCTCCATTACTTACCTCTATTATTTACGTCTAATCCTACCTCCATTACCTACCTCCATTATTTACGTCTAATCCTACCTCCATTACCTACCTCTATTATTTACGCCTAATCCTACCTCCATTACCTACCTCTATTATTTACGTCTAATCCTACCTCCATTACCTACCTCCATTATTTACGTCTAATCCTACCTCCATTACCTACCTCTATTATTTACGTCTAATCCTACCTCCATTACCTACCTCCATTATTTACGTCTAATCCTACCTCCATTACCTACCTCTATTATTTACATCTAATCCTACCTCCATTACCTACCTCTATTATTTACGTCTAATCCTACCTCCATTACCTACCTCTATTATTTACGTCTAATCCTACCTCCATTACCTACCTCCATTATTTACGTCTAATCCTACCTCCATTACCTACCTCTATTATTTACATCTAATCCTACCTCCATTACCTACCTCCATTATTTACGTCTAATCCTACCTCCATTACCTACCTCTATTATTTACGTCTAATCCTACCTCCATTACCTACCTCCATTATTTACGTCTAATCCTACCTCCATTACCTACCTCTATTATTTACATCTAATCCTACCTCCATTACCTACCTCCATTATTTACGCCTAATCCTACCTCCATTACCTACCTCTATTATTTACATCTAATCCTACCTCCATTACCTACCTCTATTATTTACGTCTAATCCTACCTCCATTACCTACCTCTATTATTTACGTCTAATCCTACCTCCATTACCTACCTCTATTATTTACATCTAATCCTACCTCCATTACCTACCTCTATTATTTACGTCTAATCCTACCTCCATTACCTACCTCTATTATTTACATCTAATCCTACCTCCATTACCTACCTCCATTATTTACGTCTAATCCTACCTCCATTACCTACCTCTATTATTTACGTCTAATCCTACCTCCATTACCTACCTCCATTATTTACGTCTAATCCTACCTCCATTACCTACCTCTATTATTTACGTCTAATCCTACCTCTATTATTTACGTCTAGTCCTACCTCTATTATTTACGTCTAATCCTACCTCCATTACCTACCTCTATTATTTACGTCTAATCCTACCTCCATTACCTACCTCCATTATTTACGTCTAATCCTACCTCCATTACCTACCTCTATTATTTACGTCTAATCCTACCTCCATTACCTACCTCCATTATTTACGTCTAATCCTACCTCCATTACCTACCTCTATTATTTACGTCTAGTCCTACCTCTATTATTTACGTGTAATCCTACCTCCATTACCTACCTCTATTATTTACGTCTATTCCTACCTCCATTACCTACCTCTATTATTAACGTCTAATCCTACCTCCATTACCTACCTCCATTATTTACGTCTAATCCTACCTCCATTACCTACCTCTATTATTTACGTCTAATCCTACCTCCATTACCTACCTCCATTATTTACGTCTAATCCTACCTCCATTACCTACCTCTATTATTTCACGCCTAATCCTACCTCTATTATTTACGCTAGTCCTACCTCTATTATTTACGCCTAATCCTACCTCCATTACCTACCTCTATTATTTACGTCTAATCCTACCTCCATTACCTACCTCTATTATTAACGTCTAATCCTACCTCCATTACCTACCTCTATTATTAACGTCTAATCCTACCTCCATTACCTACCTCCATTATTTACGTCTAATCCTACCTCCATTACCTACCTCCATTATTTACGTCTAATCCTACCTCCATTACCTACCTCTATTATTTACGTCTAATCCTACCTCCATTACCTACCTCTATTATTTACGTCTAATCCTACCTCCATTACCTACCTCTATTATTAACGTCTAATCCTACCTCCATTACCTACCTCTATTATTAACGTCTAATCCTACCTCCATTACCTACCTCCATTATTTACGTCTAATCCTACCTCCATTACCTACCTCTATTATTTCACGTCTAATCCTACCTCCATTACCTACCTCCATTATTTACGCCTAATCCTACCTCCATTACCTACCTCTATTATTTACGTCTAATCCTACCTCCATTACCTACCTCTATTATTTACGTCTAATCCTACCTCCATTACCTACCTCCATTATTTCACGTCTAATCCTACCTCCATTACTTACCTCTATTATTTACGTCTAATCCTACCTCCATTACCTACCTCCATTATTTACGTCTAATCCTACCTCCATTACCTACCTCTATTATTTACGTCTAATCCTACCTCCATTACCTACCTCTATTATTTACGTCTAATCCTACCTCCATTACCTACCTCCATTATTTACGTCTAATCCTACCTCCATTACCTACCTCTATTATTTACGTCTAATCCTACCTCCATTACCTACCTCCATTATTTACGTCTAATCCTACCTCCATTACCTACCTCTATTATTTACATCTAATCCTACCTCCATTACCTACCTCTATTATTTACGTCTAATCCTACCTCCATTACCTACCTCTATTATTTACGTCTAATCCTACCTCCATTACCTACCTCCATTATTTACGTCTAATCCTACCTCCATTACCTACCTCTATTATTTACATCTAATCCTACCTCCATTACCTACCTCCATTATTTACGTCTAATCCTACCTCCATTACCTACCTCTATTATTTACGTCTAATCCTACCTCCATTACCTACCTCCATTATTTACGTCTAATCCTACCTCCATTACCTACCTCTATTATTTACATCTAATCCTACCTCCATTACCTACCTCCATTATTTACGTCTAATCCTACCTCCATTACCTACCTCTATTATTTACATCTAATCCTACCTCCATTACCTACCTCTATTATTTACGTCTAATCCTACCTCCATTACCTACCTCTATTATTTACGTCTAATCCTACCTCCATTACCTACCTCTATTATTTACATCTAATCCTACCTCCATTACCTACCTCTATTATTTACGTCTAATCCTACCTCCATTACCTACCTCTATTATTTACATCTAATCCTACCTCCATTACCTACCTCCATTATTTACGTCTAATCCTACCTCCATTACCTACCTCTATTATTTACATCTAATCCTACCTCCATTACCTACCTCTATTATTTACGTCTAATCCTACCTCCATTACCTACCTCTATTATTTACGTCTAATCCTACCTCCATTACCTACCTCTATTATTTACGTCTAATCCTACCCACCTCTGGGTGAATGAGAATAGAAAATAAATGGTACATTTAGACGACCAACTGTCACACAGTAACAGAACAGAAAAGAGTTCCCATGTAGTGGGAGACATCTTGCCGCTGGAGACGTTGCTGTTGTTTTCTATTCTATTTTCTATCTCTATTTGCCTAGACATGTGATGGCTGTTGTTATTCAGTGGCAGTCTGTTGACCCAGACTGACAGACGTAACGAGACAACGTGGAGGAGATCATTCCTATTCTGTGTCAGTGAACGTAAGGCCTTCCCACCCAGGGCTGTCGGCTGGGGGTGGAGGAATAAGGGGGTTGAGGGGGTTGAGAGAGCGTGCATCCATGCGGTGTGTAATGTGCTGTGTGTGTGCGTTGGCTTGGGGTGTGTCAACATCAAATCACATTTTTTTGGTCACATACACATATTTAGCAGATGTTATTGCGAGTGTAGTGAAATGCTTGTCGAAGGCTTTGTAGTAACAGACCAGATGAATTAGCATCAGTCGGTGTCACGTCCAGGCCTGAGTTAGCAGGCTGGTGTTTAGTTTGTCTTTTGTTTAGCAGGGTTTTGTGTTCTAGGTGTTCTATTTCTATGTTGGGGAAATGGTTCCCAATTAGAGGCAGCTGTTTGTCGTTACCTCTAATTGGGAACCATATATATGTTTGTAGTTTTCGGAAGGGGTTTGTGGGTTATTGTTTGTTCATAGCGTAAGTGGTTAGTCGATGTTATGGTCTATGTTACGATCGTTGTTCGTTTAGTTGTTATTTTCCCCAGTTACGTTGATTAAATAAATATGTATACTGGAAGCATCGCTGCGTCTTGGTCAGTCTCTCAGGAAGATCGTGACAGTCGGCGATTAAAATAGAGAGAAAATGAATGCTGACACACACAGCCACATACTGTAGCCCCTGGGAAGGGGACTGCCGATCTCCCCTTTACTCATGGCTGTCTGTAGTCCTTTGGCTGGCTGTCTGTAGTCCTGTAGCTGACTGTCTGTAGTTCTTTGGCTGGCTGTCTGTAGTCCTGTAGCTGACTGTCTGTAGTCCTTTGGCTGGCTGTCTGTAGTCCTGTGGCTGGCTGTCTGTAGTCCTGTGGCTGGCTGTCTGTAGTCCTGTAGCTGTCTGTCTGTCAGTTGTCATGTAGCTGTCTGTCTGCAGTCCTGTAAAATCAAATCAAATTGTATTTGTCACATACGCATGGTTAGCAGATGTTAATGCGAGTGTAGCGAAATGCTTGTGCTTCTAGTTCTGACCATGCAGTAGCATCTAACAAGTAATCTAACAAATTCACAACAACTACCTTATACACACAAGTGTAAAGGAATGAATACGAGTATGTACATATAAATATAGGGATGAGCGATGGCCGTGCGGCATAGGCAAGATGCAGTAGATGGTATAGAGTACAGTATATGCATATAAGATGAGTAATGTTGGATATGTAAACATTAAAAGTGGTATCGTTTAAAGTGGCTAGTGATACATTTGTTACATCCCAATTTTCAATTATTTAAAGTGGCCAGAGATTTGAGTCAGTATGTTGGCAGCAGCCACTCAATGTTAGTGGTGGCTATTTAACAGTCTGATGGCCTTGAGATAGAAGCTGTAGCTGTCTTTAGTCCTGTAGCTGTCTGTCTGTGGTCCTGTGGCTGTCTGTAGTCCTGTAGCTGTCTGTCTGTGGTCCTGTGGCTGTCTGTAGTACTGTAGCTGTCTGTAGTCCTGTGGCTGTCTGTCTGTTGTCCTGTACCTGTCTGTTGTCCTGTAGCTGTCTGTCTGTTATCCTGTAGCTGTCTGTCTGTGGTCCTGTGGCTGTCTGTAGTCCTGTAGCTGTCTGTCTGTAGTCCTGTAGCTGTCTGTCTGTTGTCCTGTAGCTGTCCGTCTGTTGTCCTGTAGCTGTCCGTCTGTTGTCCTGTAGCTGTCTGTCTGTAGTCCTGTCGCTGTCTGTCTGTAGTCCTGTGTCCTGTAGACCAGATATTGGGAATGCCTAAAATGGAACCGTAGTGCACTAAATATGGAATAGAGTGCCAATTTGGATGCAAACCTGGCCAGGGCCTATTGCCCGGAGGCACAGAGAGATGGGAGGAGGAGTGCTATTTCACAGGGACAGAAAGACAGGGGGGATGGGGAGGTCTATTTCATAGAGACAGAAAGACAGGGGGATGGGGAGGTCTATTTCATAGAGACAGGGGGGATGGGGAGGTCTATTTCATAGAGACAGGGGGATGGGGAGGTCTATTTCATAGAGACAGGGGGATGGGGAGGTCTATTTCATAAAGACAGGGGGATGGGGAGGTCTATTTCATAAAGACAGGGGGATGGGGAGGTCTATTTCATAGAGACAGAAAGACAGGGGATGGGAGGTCTATTTCATAGAGACAGAAAGACAGGGGGATGGGAGGTCTATTTCATAGAGACAGGGGGATGGGGAGGTCTATTTCATAGAAACAGGGGATGGGGAGGTCTATTTCATAGAGACAGGGGGATGGGGAGGTCTATTTCATAGAGACAGGGGGATGGGGAGGTCTATTTCATAGAGACAGGGGGATGGGGAGGTCTATTTCATAGAGACAGGGGGATGGGAGGTCTATTTCATAGAGACAGGGGATGGGGAGGTCTATTTCATAGGGACAGGGGGATGGGGAGGTCTATTTCATAGAGACAGGGGATGGGGAGGTCTATTTCATAGAGACAGGGGATGGGAGGTCTATTTCATAGAGACAGGGGGATGGGGAGGTCTATTTCATAGAGACAGGGGGATGGGAGGTCTATTTCATAGAGACAGGGGGATGGGGAGGTCTATTTCATAAAGACAGGGGGATGGGAGGTCTATTTCATAGAGACAGGGGGATGGGGAGGTCTATTTCATAAAGACAGGGGATGGGGAGGTCTATTTCATAGGGACAGGGGGATGGGGAGTTCTATTTCATAGAGACAGGGGGATGGGGAGGTCTATTTCATAAAGACAGGGGGATGGGAGGTCTATTTCATAGAGACAGGGGGATGGGGAGGTCTATTTCATAGAGACAGGGGGATGGGAGGTCTATTTCATAGAGACAGGGGGATGGGAGGTCTATTTCATAGAGACAGGGGATGGGGAGGTCTATTTCATAGAGACAGGGGGATGGGGAGTTCTATTTCATAGAGACAGGGGGATGGGGAGGTCTATTTCATAGAGACAGGGGGATGGGGAGGTCTATTTCATAGAGACAGGGGATGGGAGGTCTATTTCAGAGACAGGGGGATGGGAGGTCTATTTCATAGAGACAGGGGGATGGGGAGGTCTATTTCATAAAGACAGGGGATGGGGAGTTCTATTTCATAGAGACAGAAAGACAGGGGGATGGGGAGGTCTATTTCATAGAGACAGGGGGATGGGGAGGTCTATTTCATAGAGACAGGGGGATGGGGAGGTCTATTTCATAAAGACAGGGGGATGGGGAGGTCTATTTCATAGAGACAGGGGGATGGGGAGGTCTATTTCATAGGGACAGGGGGATGGGGAGGTCTATTTCATAGAGACAGGGGATGGGGAGGTCTATTTCATAGGGACAGGGGGATGGGGAGGTCTATTTCATAAAGACAGGGGGATGGGGAGGTCTATTTCATAGAGACAGGGGAATGGGGAGGTCTATTTCATAAAGACAGGGGATGGGGAGGTCTATTTCATAGAGACAGGGGGATGGGGAGGTCTATTTCATAGAGACAGGGGGATGGGGAGGTCTATTTCATAAAGACAGGGGGATGGGGAGGTCTATTTCATAAAGACAGGGGGATGGGGAGGTCTATTTCATAAAGACAGGGGGATGGGAGGTCTATTTCATAGAGACAGGGGGGATGGGGAGGTCTATTTCATAAAGACAGGGGGATGGGGAGGTCTATTTCATAGAGACAGGGGAATGGGGAGGTCTATTTTCTAGCTGTTGGGGGGGTTGGACATTTTAATGTTCGTCTCCCTGGCGATGACATGTTGACATCGTTAGGCTGACTTCCTGGTCTGGCCCAGTGGCATAATGGGGAAACCTCCTAATGGATGTCAACAAGCTGCAGGAGGGAGAATGGCATTCTCTCTCTCCCTCTCTCTCTCTCTCTCCCCCACTTCTCTCCCTCCCTCTCTCTCTTCACCCTCTCTCTCCCCTCTCTCAATTAAATTCAATTTCAATTTAAGGGCTTTTTTGGCATGGGAAATATATGCTGACATTGCCAAACGTAAGTGAACTAGATAATGAACAAATGTGAAATAAACAATAGCAATTTACTGTTAACATTACACTTGCAAAAGTTCCGTAAGAATAAAGACATTTAAAATGTTATATAGTGTGCAAATAGTTAAAGTACAAGAGGGAAAATAAATAAACATGGGTCATTTAAGAACAAATTCTTATCATCAATGACGGCCTAGGAACAGTGGGTTAACTGCCTTGTTCAGGGGCAGAACAACATATTTTTACCTTGTCAGCTCGGGGATTAGATCTAGCTAGCGGTCTTTACCTTTAGCTCGAACACCAGCCGCTTTAGCCCGGATAGTCCGATAATCAGCACTGAGCAAATCGGACTGCTTTTTTGCCCCACTACATCAATGGATTCCTGCTGCAATCTCTGAAACCAATACACCAGATCTTCGCAGCTGGCTAGCTGCTACCGAGTGGCTATTGTGGCTAACGCCCTTGTCCAGAAGCAAGCACCAGTTAGCCTCGAGCTAGGTCCATCTCCTGGCTAGCAAACAAAGTACACCAACTACAATTGGGGCCGCCCCACCAACTGTAATTTGGCTCTCAACCGGCCTCAAACGCCTCAGCGTCGTGGATGCTGGTGAAGATCTATCTGTGAAGATCCATCTTCCTGAACGCACCCTACCATACCATTGTCTGTACTTTATGCCCTGAATCTATCCTACCACGTCCAGATATCTGCTCCTTTTATTCTCTGTCCCCAACGCACTAGACGACCAGTTCTTATAGCCTTTAGCCGTACCCTCATCCTACTCCTCCTCTGTTCCTCTGGTGATGTAGAGGTTAACCCAGGCCCTGTGTGTCCCTAGGCACTCTCATTTGTTGACTTCTGCAACCGTAAAAGTCTTGGGTTCATTCATGTTAACATCAGAAGCCTCCTCCCTGAAGTCCTAGCCGTGTCTGAATCCTGGCTTAGGAAGGCCACCAAAAATTCTGAAATTTCCGTCCCCAACTACAACATTTTCCGTCGACAGAACTGCTAAAGGGGGTGGAATTGCAATCTACTGCAGAGACAGCCTGCAGAGTTCTGTCATACTATCCAGGTCTAAGCCCAAACAGTTCGAGCTTCTACTTTTAAAGATCCATCTCTCTAGAAATAATTCCCTCACTGTTGCCGCTTGTTATAGACCCCCCTCAGCTCCCAGCTGTGCCGTGGACACCATATGTGAATTGATTGTCCCCCATCTATCGTCAGAGTTCATACTGCTAGGTGACCTAAACTGGGACATGCTTAACAACCTGGCCGTCCTACAATCTAAGCTAGATGCCCTCAATCTCACACAAATTATCAAGGAACCCACCTGGTTATTCTTTAAAAGTGCCTTCCTCACCATCTTAAATAAGCATGCTCCATTAAAAAAATGTAGAACCAGGAACAGATATAGCCCTTGGTTCTCTCCAGACCTGTCTGCCCTTGACCAGCACAAAAACATCCTGTGGCGTACTGCTTTAGCATCGAATAGCCCACGCGACATGCAACATTTCAGGGAAGTCAGGAACCAATATATACAGTCAGTTAGGAAAGCAAAGGCTAGCTTTTTCAAACAGAAATGTGCATCCTGTAGCTCTAACTCCAAAACATTTTGCGACACTGTAAAGTCCATGGAGCACCTCCTCCCAGCTGCCCACTGCACTGAGACCAGGAAACACTGTCACCACTAATATATTTAATTTTCAATAAATTTGCAAGAATTTCAACAAACATCTTTTCACTTTGTCATGGGGTATTGTGTGTAGATGGGTGAGGAAAAAAAGTAATACATTTTTGAATTCATTGTAACACAATGTGGAATAAATCAAGGAGTATGAATACCTTCTGAAGGCGCCCACGCACCGACGTTGGTTAGAGACCGACCTCGTATGACCTGATAAAGTAGTTTAATTATTCCATGCATTTATAGTTAAACTCTCACAGCAACACAAGGCGCCAATGTGCTTTTCCGTTTCGAAGCTTAGCTGTCAACATTTTGCTGACGTCACCCGTGGATGGAACGCAGCATCCACTAATTGATTCATTAATCATCGATAAGAACATGAAATTCAGACAGTTTGTCAGGGACGCAGATCAAGTCATCACACTTGTTCAGTAACTGCACTGTAAGATGTCTATTTCAGAGGTTGCATCCCGATAGGCACACTAATCACTTTATAGGGCCCTACTTTTGACCAGGGCCCTAGAGCTCTGGTCAAAAGTAGTGCAGTGGATAGTGAACCATTTGGGATCTATACTGAGATTCCATCCACAGCATCATTAACATGAACGTATCAAAAGAAACACAGACTATTATAAAGGCATCAAAAAAGCCTTCTATATGCAAATTAGTACAGTTTGGAAAGGAAAGGAGTCTGTCATGTTTTGGGCAACAGCATCATCAGCTTCATCATCACAAACTATCCCATTGCTGACCAGTTAGAGCTAGTTAGGGCATCTCTAAACCTTGAAGAAAACCAAACTATACATCACTAGTTAGTATCAGGAATGAAGGTCAGACCCAGACAATGTCGAATTAACAATGATTTAATAACCCAACAGGAGCAGGCAATAGACAGGTCAAGGCAGGCAGGGGTCACTAAACCAGAGGTGGGGCAAAGATATCTCACATTTAAAATGGGGCTACTTAATGTTAGATCCCTCACTTCCAAGGCAGTTATAGTCAATGAACTAATCACGGATCATAATCTTGATGTGATTGGCCTAACTGAAACATGGCTTAAGCCTGTTTCATTTATTGTGTTAAATGAGGCCTCACCTCCTGGTTACACTAGTGACCATATCCCCCCGCGCATCCCACAAAGGCGGAGGTGTTGCTAACATTTCCGATAGCAAATTTCTATTTACAAAAAGAAAAACAGACATTTCCGTCTTTTGAGCTTCTAGTCATGAAATCTATGCAATCTACTCAATCACTTTTTATAGCTACTGTTTACAGGCCTATTAAGGATTATTAAAAGCTGTGCTATAAATTCTCGGACAATCCTTGATGGCCTTCCAGACTCCCTCCGCCTACCCAAGGACATCAGAGTAAAAAATCTGTTAACCACCTAACTGAGGAACTACATTTAACCTTGCGTAATACCCTAGATGCAGTCGCACTCCTAAAAACAAAAAAATGTGTCAAAAGAAACTAGCTCCCTGGTATACAGAAAATACCAGAGCTCTGAAGCAAGCTTCCAGAAAATTGGAACGGAAATGGCGCTCCACCAAACTGGAAGTCTTCAGACTAGCTTGGAAAGACAGTACCGTGCAGTATCGAAGAGCCCTCACTGCTGCTCGATCATCCTATTTTTCCAACTTAATTGAAGAAAATACCAACAATCCAACATTTATTTTTGACACTGTTGCAAAGCTAACTAAAAAGCATCATTCCCCAAGAGAAGATGGCTTTCACTTCAGCAGTGATAAATTCATGAACTTCTTTGACAAAAAGATCATGATCATTAGAAAGCAAATTACGGACTCCTTTTTAAATCTGCGTATTCCTCCAAAGCTCAGTTGTCCTGAGTCTGCACAACACTGCCAGGATCTAGGATCAAGGGAGACACTCAAGTTTTTTAGTACCATATCTCTTGACACATTGATGAAAATAATCATGGCCTCTAAACCTTCAAGCTGCATCCTGGACCCTATTCCAACTAAACTACTGAAAGAGCTGCTTCCTGTGCTTGGCCCTCCTATGTTGAACATAATAAATGCCTCTCTTTCCACCGGATGTGTACCAAACTCACTAAAAGTGGCAGTAATAAAGCATCTCTTGAAAAAGCCAAACCTTGACCCAGAAAATATAAAAAAACTATCGGCCCTGAGCAAATGATGGTGATGTAATTCGGAAACATAATGTTAACTTTTCACTGCTATGCGGACGACACACAGCTGTACATTAACGTCGTTAATGTACGAAAAATCAACATTTGAAGCATATTTCTTGGACAATTGCTGTTTTTGGATGGTTCTTTATGAGAATTCATTGTGGAAAAATTACAGTTTGTAAAATTCTCCCTGGAGTAAGAGAGGATATTAGCAGATGTGGCTTTTTGGGGACAAAACTTCCCCATATCGGTCGGGCTTCTAATCATATAGAAATGCAGGGCAGGCAAATGTTCCTGCTACCATGGCTATGCCCTCCAAAAAAAGATGCCATCCACAGGGCACGAGTCGTCGCCGAATGGTTTGATGAGCATGAAAACGATGGTGAACCATATGCTACGCGGACGACACACAGCTGTACATTTAGATGAAACACGGTGAAGCCCCAAAATTGCCCTCCCTGGAAGCCTGTGTTTCAGACATAAGGAGGTGGATGACGGCAAATGTGTTCTACTTTTAAACTCGGACAAAACAGAGATGCTTGTTCTTGGTCCCAAGAATCTGACAATTCATCTTGATGGTTGTTACAGTCGTCTCAAATAAAACTGTGAAGGACCTCGGCGTTACTCTGGACCCTGATCTCTCTTTTGACGAACACATCAACACTGTTTCAAGGACAACTTTTTTCCATCTACGTAACGTTGCAAAAATCAGAAACTTTCTGTCAAAAAATGATGCAGAAAAATGTATCCATGCGTTTGTCACTTCTAGGTTAGACTACTGCAATGCTCTACTTTCCGGCTACCCGGATAAAGCACTAAATAAACTTCAGTTAGTGGTAAACACGGCTGCTAGAATCTTGACTAGAACCCCAAAGATTTTATCATATTACTCCAGTCCTAGCCTCTCTACACTGGCTTCCTGTTAAGGCAAGGGCTGATTTCAAGGTTTTACTGCTAACCTACAAAGTATTACATGGACTTGCTCCTACCTCTCTCTCCGATTTGGTCCTGCCGTACATACCTACGCATACGCTACGGTCACAAGACGCAGGCCTCCTTACTGTCCCTAGAATTTCTAAGCAAACAGCTGGAGGCAGGGCTTTCTCCTATAGAGCTCCATTTTAATGGAATGGTCTGCCTATCCATGTGAGAGACGCAGACTGTGTCTCAACCTTTAAGTCTCTTAATGTGAAGGTGAACGGCAAGGCACTGGAAAGACGAACCGCCCTTGCTGTCTCTGCCTGGCCGACTCCCCTCTCTCCATTGGAATTCTCTGCCTCTGACCCTATTATGGGGGCTGAGTGACTGGCTTACTAGTACTCTTCCATGCCGTCCCTAGGAGGGGTGCGTCACGTTGTGCTTGTTTGAGCTATACTCGACATGAGTGGGTTATCTCAGCTCACTGTTCACCATAGCAGCACCCACCCGTAGCACGCGCTCCAGTAGGTATATTTCACTGGTCACCCCCAAAGCCAATTCCTCTTTCGGCCGCCTTTCCTTCCAGTTCTCTGCTGCCAAAGACTGGAACGAACTGCAAAAATCACTGAAGCTGGAGACTCATATCTCCCTCACTAGCTTTAAGCACCAGCTGTCAGAGCAGCTCACAGATCACTGCACCTGTACATAGCCATCTGTAAATAGCCCATCCAACTACCTCATACTGTTATTTATTTTATTTATTTTTGCTCCTTTGCACCCCAGTATCTCTACTTGTACACTCATCTTCTGCACATCTATCACTCCAGTGTTAAATTGCTATATTGTAATTATTTCGCCACTATGGCCTATTTATTGCCTTACCTCCGTTATCCTACCTCATTTGCACACACTAACTAGACTTTTTCTACTGTTATTGACTGTACGTTTGTTTATTCCATGTGTAACTCTGTGTTGTTGTTTGTGTTGCACTGCTTTGCTTGGCCAGGTCACAGTTGTAAATGAGAACTTGTTCTCAATTGGCCTACCTGGTATAAATAAAGGTGAAATATATATATATATTTTTTAAATATCCCTCTATCGGTGTTGTGGGCCGTGCTTTGGCAAAGTGGGTGGGGTATTATCCTGCCTAGTTGGCCCTGTCCGGGGACAAAGTGTCTCCCGACCCCTCCTGTCTCAGCCTCCAGTATGCTGCAACAGTTTATGTGTCTGGTGTAATTCTCCTGTCTTATCTGTTGTCCTGTGTGAATTTACAGTTGAAGTCGGAAGTTTACATAACACTTAGCCAAATACATTTAAACCCAGTTTTTCACAATTCCTGACATTTAATCCTAGTAAATATTCCCTGTCTTAGGTCAGTTAGGATCACCACTTTATTTTAAGAACGTGAAACGTCAAAATAATAGTAGAGAGAATGATTTATTTCAGCTTTTATTTCTTACATCACATTCCCAGTGGGTCAGAAGTTTACATACACTCAATTCGTATTAGGTAGCATTGCCTTTAAATTGTTTAACTTGGGTCAAAATTTTCGGGTAGGCTTCCACAAGCTTCCCACAATAATTTGGGAGAATTTTGGCCCATTCATCCTGACAGAGCTGGTGTAACTGTGTCAGGTTTGTAGGCCTCCTTGCTCACACACGCTTTTTCAGTTCTGCCCACAGATTTTCTATGGGATTGAGGTCAGGGCTTTGTGATGGCCACTCCGATACCTTGACTTTGTTGTCCTTAAGCCATTTTGGAAGTATGCTTGGGGTCATTGTCCATTTGTAAGACCCATTTGCGACCAAGCTTGCAAGCCTCCTCCTTTTTCCTCCAAACATAACGATGGTCATTATGGTCAAACAGTTCTATTTTTGTTTTATCAGACCAGAGGACATTTCTCCAAAAAGTACGATCTTTGTCCCCATGTGCATTTGCAAACCGTAGTCTGGCTTCTTTATGGCGGTTTTGGAGCAGTGGCTTCTTCCTTGCTGAGCGGCCTTTCAGGTTTTGTCGATATACTGTAGGACTCGTTTTACTGTGGATATACATACTTTTGTACCTGTTTCCTCCAGCATCTTTACAAGGTCCTTTGTTGTTGTTCTGGGATTGATTTGCACTTTCGCACCAAAGTACATTCATCTCTAGGAGACAGAACAATACTGGTTGCAAAGAGGCTCTGATGGTAGTCCTTGAAATACATCGACAGGTACATAGGCTAATTGACATAATTTGTCAATCAGAAGCCTCTAAAGCCATGAGATCATTTTATGGAATTTTCAAAACTGTTTAAAGTCTAGAACAGAACTAATATCCCTACAGGTGTAGACTAGATTAACTAATATCCCTACAGGTGTAGACTAGAACAGAACAAATATCCCTACAGGTGTAGACTAGAACATAACTAATATCCCTACAGGTGTAGACTAGAACAGAACTAATATCCCAACAGGTGTAGACTAGAACAGAACTAATATCCTACAGGTGTAGACTAGATGAACTAATATCCCTACAGGTGTAGACTAGAACAAAACTAATATCCCTACAGGTGTAGACTAGAACAGAACTAATATCCCAACAGGTGTAGACTAGAACAGAACTAATATCCCTAAAGGTGTAGACTAGACGAACTAATACCCCAACAGGTGTAGACTAGATTAACTAATATCCCTACAGGTGTAGACTAGAACATAACTAATATCCCTAAATGTGTAGACTAGAACAGAACTAATATCCCTACAGGTGTAGACTAGCACAGAACTAATATCCCTACAGGTGTAGACTAGATGAACTAATATCCCTACAGGTGTAGACTAGATGAACTAATATCCCTACAGGTGTAGACTAGATGAACTAATATCCCTACAGGTGTAGACTAGAACAGAACTAATATCCCTACAGGTGTAGACTAGAACAGAACTAATATCCCTACAGGTGTAGACTAGATGAACTAATATCCCAACAGGTGTAGACTAGAACATAACTAATATCCCTACAGGTGTAGACTAGAACAGAACTAATATCCCTACAGGTGTAGACCAGAACAGAACTAATATCCCTACAGGTGTAGACTAGATGAACTAATATCCCTACAGGTGTAGACTAGAACAGAACTAATATCCCTACAGGTGTAAACTAGAACAGAACTAATATCCCTACAGGTGTAGACTAGAACAGAACTAATATCCCTACAGGTGTAGACTAGATGAACTAATATCCCAACAGGTGTAGACTAGAACAGAACTAATATCCCTACAGGTGTAGACTAGAACAGAACTAATATCCCTACAGGTGTAGACTAGATGAACTAATATCCCTACAGGTGTAGACTATAACAGAACTAATATCCCTACAGGTGTAGACTAGAACAGAACTAATATCCCTACAGGTGTACACTAGAACAGAACTAATTTCCCTACAGGTGTAGGCTAGATGAACTAATATCCCTACAGGTGTAGACTAGATGAACTAATATCCATACAGGTGTAGACTAGAACAGAACTAATATCCCTACAGGTGTAGACTAGAACAGAACTAATATCCCTACAGGTGTAGACTAGAACAGAACTAATATCCCTACAGGTGTAGACTAGATGAACTAATATCCCTACAGGTGTAGACTAGATGGACTAATATCCCTACAGGTGTAGGCTAGAACAGAACTAATATCCCTACAGGTGTAGACTAGAACAGAACTAAAATCCCTACAGGTGTAGACTAGAACATAACTAATATCCCTACAGGTGTAGACTAGATGAACTAAAATCCCTACAGGTGTAGACTAGATTAACTAATATCCCTACACGTGTAGACTAGAACATAACTAATATCCCTACAGGTGTAGACTTGACGAACTAATATCCCAACAGGTGTAGACTAGAACAGAACTAATATCCCTACAGGTGTAGACTAGATGAACTAATATCCCTACAGGTGTAGACTAGATTAACTAATATCCCTACAGGTGTAGACTAGAACAGAACTAATATCCCTACAGGTGTAGACTAGATTAACTAATATCCCTACAGGTGTACACTAGATGAACTAATATCCCTACAGGTGTAGACTAGATTAACTAATATCCCTACAGGTGTAGACTAGATTAACTAATATCCCTACAGGTGTAGACTAGAACAGAACTAATATCCCTACAGGTGTAGACTAGAACAGAACTAATATCCCTACCGGTGTAGACCAGAATAGAACTAATATACTTACAGGTGTAGACTAGAAGAACTAATATCCCCACAGGTGTAGACTAGATGAACTTATATCCCTACAGGTGTAGACTAGAACATAACTAATATCCCTACAGGTGTAGACTAGAACAGAACTAATATCCCTACAGGTGTAGACTAGAACAGAACTAATATCCCTACAGGTGTAGACTAGAACCGAACTAATATCCCTACAGGTGTAGACTAGATGAACTAATATCCCTACAGGTGTAGACTAGAAAAGAACTAATATCCCTACAGGTGTAGACTAGATGAACTAATATCCCTACAGGTGTAGACTAGATGAACTAATATCCCTACAGGTGTAGACTAGATGAACTAATATCCCTACAGGTGTAGACTAGATGAACTAATATCCCTACAGGTGTAGACTAGATGAACTTATATCCCTACAGGTGTAGACTAGATTAACTAATATCCCTACAGGTGTAGACTAGATGAACTAATATCCCTACAGGTGTAGACTAGATGATCTAATATCCCTACAGGTGTAGACTAGATTAACTAATATCCCTACAGGTGTAGACTAGAACAGAACTAATATCCCTACAGGTGTAGACTAGAACAGAACTAATATCCCTACAGGTGTAGACTAGATGAACTAATATCCCTACAGGTGCAGAAGAGATGAACTAATATCTCTACAGGTGTAGACTAGAACATAACTAATATCCCTATAGGTGTAGACTAGAACATAACTAATATCCCTACAGGTGTAGACTAGATGAACTAATATCCCTACAGGTGTAGACTAGATTAACTAATATCCCTACAAGTGTAGACTAGAACAGAACTAATATCCCTACAGGTGTAGACTAGAACAGAACTAATATCCCTACAGGTGTAGACTAGAACATAACTAATTTCCCTACAGGTGTAGACTAGATAAACTAATATCCCTACAGGTGTAGACTAGAACAGAACTAATATCCCTACAGGTGTTGACTAGAACAGAACTAATATCCCTAAAGGTATAGACTAGAACAGAACTAATATCCCTACAGGTGTAGACTAGAACATAACTAATATCCCTACAGGTGTAGACTAGAACAGAACTAATATCCCTACAGGTGTAGACTAGTACAGAACTAATATCCATACAGGTGTAGACTAGAACAGAACTAATATCCCTACAGGTGTAGACTAGAACAGAACTAATATCCCTACAGGTGTAGACTAGTACAGAACTAATATCCATACAGGTGTAGACTAGAACATAAGTAATATCCCTACAGGTGTAGACTAGAACAGAACTAATATCCCTACAGGTGTTGACTAGAACAGAACTAATATCCCTACAGGTGTAGACTAGAACATAACTAATATCCCTACAGGTGTAGACTAGAAAAGAACAAATATCCCTACAGGTGTAGACTAGAACGTAACTAATATCCCTACAGGTGTAGACTAGAACAGAACTGATATCCCTACAGGTGTAGACTAGAACAGAACTAATATCCCTACAGGTGTAGACTAGATGAACTAATATCCCTACAGGTGTAGACTAGATGAACTAATATCCCTACAGGTGTAGACTAGAACAGAACTAATATCCCTACAGGTGTAGACTAGAACATAACTAATATCCCTACAGGTGTAGACTAGAACAGAACTAATATCCCTACAGGTGTAGACTAGATGAACTAATATCCCTACAGGTGTAGACTAGATGAACTAATATCCCTACAGGTGTAGACTAGAACAGAACTAATATCCCTACAGGTGTAGACTAGAACAGAAATAATATCCCTACAGGTGTAGATTAGAACATAACTAATATCCCTACAGGTGTAGACTAGAAAAGAACTAATATCCCTACAGGTGTAGACAATAACAGAACTAATATCCTACAGGTGTAGACTAGATGAACTAATATCCCTACAGGTGTAGACTAGATGAATTAATATCCCTACAGGTGTAGACTATAACAGAACTAATATCCCTACAGGTGTAGATTAGAACAGAACTAATATCCCTACAGGTGTAGACTAGAACAGAAATAATATCCCTACAGGTGTAGATTAGAACATAACTAATATCCCTACAGGTGTAGACTAGAACAGAACTAATATCCCTACAGGTGTAGACTATAACATAACTAATATCCTACAGGTGTAGACTAGATGAACAAATATCCCTACAGGTGTAGACTAGATGAACTAATATCCCTACAGGTGTAGACTAGAACAGAACTAATATCCCTACAGGTGTAGACTAGAACAGAACTAATATCCCTACAGGTGTAGACTAGAACAGAACTAATATCCTTACAGGTGTAGACTAGATGAACTAAAATCCCTACAGGTGTAGACAAGAACAGAACTAATATCCCTACTGGTGTAGACTAGAACAGAACTAATATCCCTACAGGTGTAGACAAGAACAGAACTAATATCCCTACAGGTGTAGACTAGAACAGAACTAATATCCCTAAAGGTGTAGACTAGAACAGAACTAATATCCCTACAGGTGTAGACTAGATGAACTAATATCCCTACAGGTGTAGACTAGAACAGAACTAATATCCCTACAGGTTTAGACTAGATGAACTAATATCCCTACAGGTGTAGACTAGATTAACTAATATCCCTACAGGTGTAGACTAGAATAACTAATATCCCTACAGGTGTAGACTAGATGAACTAATATCCCTAAAGGTGTAGACTAGAACAGAACTAATATCCCTACAGGTGTAGACTAGAACAGAACTAATATCCCTACAGGTGTAGACAAGAACAGAACTAATATCCCTACAGGTGTAGACTAGAACAGAACTAATATCCCTACAGGTGTAGACTAGAACAGAACTAATATCATACAGGTGTAGACTAGATGAACTAATATCCCTACAGGTGTAGACTAGAACAGAACTAATATCCCTACAGGTGTAGACTAGAACAGAACTAATATCCCTACAGGTGTAGACTAGAACAGAACTAATATCATACAGGTGTAGACTAGATGAACTAATATCCCTACAGGTGTAGACTAGATGAACTGATATCCCTACAGGTGTAGACTAGATTAACTAATATCCCTACAGGTGTAGACTAGATGAACTAATATCCCTACAGGTGTAGACTAGATGATCTAATATCCCTACAGGTGTAGACTAGATTAACTAATATCCCTACAGGTGTAGACTAGATGAACTAATATCCCTTTAGGTGTAGACTAGAACAGAACTAATATCCCTACAGGTGTAGACTAGAACAGAACTAATATCCCTACAGGTGTAGACAAGAACAGAACTAATATCCCTACAGGTGTTGACCAGTACAGAACTAATAACCCTACAGGTGTAGACTAGAAGAACTAATATCCCTACAGGTGTAGACTAGAACAGAACTAATATCCCTACAGGTGTAGACTAGAACAGAACTAATATCCCTACAGGTGTAGACTAGAACAGAACTAATATCCCTACAGGTGTAGAACAGAACTAATATCCCTACAGGTGTAGACTAGAATGAACTAATATCCCTACAGGTGTAGACTAGAGAACAGAACTAATATAAGACTAGAACAGAACTAATATCCTACAGGTGTAGACTAGAACAGAACTAATATCCCTACAGGTGTAGACTAGAACAGAACTAATATCCCTACAGGTGTAGACTAGAACAGAACTAATATCCCTACAGGTGTAGACTAGATGAACTAATATCCCTACAGGTGTAGACTAGAACAGAACTAATATCCCTACAGGTGTAGACTAGAACAGAACTAATATCCCTACAGGTGTAGACTAGAACAGAACTAATATCCCTACAGGTGTAGACTGAACTAATATCCCTACAGGTGTAGACTAGATGAACTAATATCCCTACAGGTGCAGACTAGAACAGAACTAATATCCCTACAGGTGTAGACTAGAACAGAACTAATATCCCTACAGGTGTAGACTAGATGAACTAATATCCCTACAGGTGTAGACTAGAACAGAACTAATATCCCTACAGGTGTAGACTAGATGAACTAATATCCACAGAACTAATATCCCTACAGGTGTAGACTAGAACAGAACTAATATCCCTACAGGTGTAGACTAGATGAACTAATATCCCTACAGGTGTAGACTAGAGAACTAATATCCCTACAGGTGTAGACTAGAAGAGAACTAATATCCCTACAGGTGTAGACTAGAACAGAACTAATATCTTACAGGTGTAGACTAGATGAACTAATATCCCTACAGGTGTAGACTAGAACAGAACTAATATCCCTACAGGTGTAGACTAGAACAGAACTAATATCCCTACAGGTGTAGACTAGATGAACTAATATCCCTACAGGTGTAGACTAGATGAACTAATATCCCTACAGGTGTAGACTAGAACAGAACTAATATCCCTACAGGTGTAGACTAGAACAGAACTAATATCCCTACAGGTGTAGACTAGATGAACTAATATCCCTACAGGTGTAGACTAGATGAACTAATATCCCTACAGGTGTAGACTAGAACAGAACTAATATCCCTACAGGTGTAGACTAGATGAACTAATATCCCTACAGTAGACTAGATGAACTAATATCCCTACAGGTGTAGACTAGAACAGAACTAATATCCCTACAGGTGTAGACTAGAACAGAACTAATATCCCTACAGGTGTAGACTAGAAGAACTAATATCCCTACAGGTGTAGACTAGATTAACTAATATCCCTACAGGTGTAGACTAGAAGAACTAATATCCCTACAGGTGTAGACTAGAACAGAACTAATATCCCTACAGGTGTAGACTAGAACAGAACTAATATCCCTACAGGTGTAGACTAGAACAGAACTAATATCCCTACAGGTGTAGACTAGAACAGAACTAATATCCCTACAGGTGTAGACTAGAACAGAACTAATATCCCTACAGGTGTAGACTAGAACAGAACTAATATCCCTACAGGTGTAGACTAGAACAGAACTAATATCCCTACAGGTGTAGACTAGATGAACTAATATCCCTACAGGTGTAGACTAGAACAGAACTAATATCCCTACAGGTGTAGACTAGAACAGAACTAATATCCTACAGGTGTAGACTAGATGAACTAATATCCCTACAGGTGTAGACTAGATTAACTAATATCCCTACAGGTGTAGACTAGAACAGAACTAATATCCCTACAGGTGTAGACTAGAACAGAACTAATATCCCTACAGGTGTAGACTAGAACAGAACTAATATCTTACAGGTGTAGACTAGATGAACTAATATCCCTACAGGTGTAGACTAGAACAGAACTAATATCCCTACAGGTGTAGACTAGAACAGAACTAATATCCCTACAGGTGTAGACTAGAACAGAACTAATATCCCTACAGGTGTAGACTAGAACAGAACTAATATCCTACAGGTGTAGACTAGATGAACTAATATCCCTACAGGTGTAGACTAGATTAACTAATATCCCTACAGGTGTAGACTAGAACAGAACTAATATCCCTACAGGTGTAGACTAGAACAGAACTAATATCCCTACAGGTGTAGACTAGAACAGAACTAATATCCCTACAGGTGTAGACTAGAACAGAACTAATATCCCTACAGGTGTAGACTAGAACAGAACTAATATCCCTACAGGTGCAGACTAGAACAGAACTAATATCCCTACAGGTGTAGACTAGAACAGAACTAATATCCCTACAGGTGCAGACTAGAACAGAACTAATATCCCTACAGGTGTAGACTAGAAGAGAACTAATATCCCTACAGGTGTAGACTAGAACAGAACTAATATCCCTACAGGTGTAGACTAGAACAGAACTAATATCCCTACAGGTGTAGACTAGAACAGGTGTAGACTAGAACTAATATCCCTACAGGTGTAGACTAGAACAGAACTAATATCCCTACAGGTGCAGACTAGAACAGAACTAATATCCCTACAGGTGTAGACTAGATGAACTAATATCCCTACAGGTGCAGACTAGATTAACTAATATCCCTACAGGTGTAGACTAGAACAGAACTAATATCCCTACAGGTGTAGACTAGAACAGAACTAATATCCCTACAGGTGTAGACTAGAACATAACTAATATCCCTACAGGTGTAGACTAGATGAACTAATATCCCTACAGGTGTAGACTAGATGAACTAATATCCCTACAGGTGTAGACTAGAACAGAACTAATATCCCTACAGGTGTAGACTAGAACAGAACTAATATCCCTACAGGTGTAGACTAGAACAGAACTAATATCCCTACAGGTGTAGACTAGAACAGAACTAATATCCCTACAGGTGTAGACTAGATGAACTAACTAATATCCCTACAGGTGTAGACTAGAACAGAACTAATATCCCTACAGGTGTAGACTAGAACAGAACTAATATCCCTACAGGTGTAGACTAGAAGAACTAATATCCTACTACAGGTGTAGACTAGATGAACTAATATCCCTACAGGTGCAGACTAGATGAACTAATATCCCTACAGGTGTAGACTAGAACAGAACTAATATCCCTACAGGTGTAGACTAGAACAGAACTAATATCCCTACAGGTGCAGACTAGAACAGAACTAATATCTCTACAGGTGTAGACTAGATGAACTAATATCCCTACAGGTGTAGACTAGAACAGAACTAATATCCCTACAGGTGTAGACTAGAACAGAACTAATATCTTACAGGTGTAGACTAGATGAACTAATATCCCTACAGGTGTAGACTAGAACAGAACTAATATCCCTACAGGTGTAGACTAGAACAGAACTAATATCCCTACAGGTGTAGACTAGATTAACTAATATCCCTACAGGTGTAGACTAGAACATAACTAATATCCCTACAGGTGTAGACTAGATTAACTAATATCCCTACAGGTGTACACTAGATGAACTAATATCCCTACAGGTGTAGACTAGATTAACTAATATCCCTTTAGGTGTAGACTAGAACAGAACTAATATCCCTACAGGTGTAGACTAGAACAGAACTAATATCCCTACAGGTGTAGACTAGAACAGAACTAATATCCCTACAGGTGTAGACTAGAACAGAACTAATATCCCTACAGGTGTAGACTAGAACAGAACTAATATCCCTACAGGTGTAGACTAGAACAGAACTAATATCCCTACAGGTGTAGACTAGAACAGAACTAATATCCCTACAGGTGTAGACTAGAACAGAACTAATATCCCTACAGGTGTAGACTAGAACAGAACTAATATCCTACAGGTGTAGACTAGATGAACTAATATCCCTACAGGTGTAGACTAGAACAGAACTAATATCCCTACAGGTGTAGACTAGATGAACTAATATCCCTACAGGTGTAGACTAGAACAGAACTAATATCCCTACAGGTGTAGACTAGATGAACTAATATCCCTACAGGTGTAGACACAGAACTAATATCCCTACAGGTGTAGACTAGAACAGAACTAATATCCCTACAGGTGTAGACTAGAACAGAACTAATATCCCTACAGGTGTAGACTAGAACAGAACTAATATCCCTACAGGTGTAGACTAGATGAACTAATATCCCTACAGGTGTAGACTAGAACAGAACTAATATCCCTACAGGTGTAGACTAGATGAACTAATATCCCTACAGGTGTAGACTAGAACAGAACTAATATCCCTACAGGTGTAGACTAGAACAGAACTAATATCCCTACAGGTGTAGACTAGAACAGAACTAATATCCCTACAGGAGACTAGAACAGAACTAATATCCCTACAGGTGTAGACTAGATGAACTAATATCCCTACAGGTGTAGACTAGAACAGAACTAATATCCCTACAGGTGTAGACTAGAACAGAACTAATATCCCTACAGGTGTAGACTAGATGAACTAATATCCCTACAGGTGTAGACTAGATGAACTAATATCCCTACAGGTGTAGACTAGATGAACTAATATCCCTACAGGTGTAGACTAGATGAACTAATATCCCTACAGGTGTAGACTAGATGAACTAATATCCCTACAGGTGTAGACTAGAACAGAACTAATATCCCTACAGGTGTAGACTAGAACAGAACTAATATCCCTACAGGTGTAGACTAGAACAGAACTAATATCCCTACAGGTGTAGACTAGAACAGAACTAATATCCCTACAGGTGTAGACTAGATGAACTAATATCCCTACAGGTGTAGACTAGATGAACTAATATCCCTACAGGTGTAGACTAGAACAGACTAATATCCCTACAGGTGTAGACTAGATGAACTAATATCCCTACAGGTGTAGACTAGAACAGAACTAATATCCCTACAGGTGTAGACTAGAACAGAACTAATATCCCTACAGGTGTAGACTAGAACAGAACTAATATCCCTACAGGTGTAGACTAGAACAGAACTAATATCCCTACAGGTGTAGACTAGATGAACTAATATCCCTACAGGTGTAGACTAGAACAGAACTAATATCCCTACAGGTGTAGACTAGAACAGAACTAATATCCCTACAGGTGTAGACTAGAACAGAACTAATATCCCTACAGGTGTAGACTAGATGAACTAATATCCCTACAGGTGTAGACTAGATGAACTAATATCCCTACAGGTGTAGACTAGATGAACTAATATCCCTACAGGTGTAGACTAGATGAACTAATATCCCTACAGGTGTAGACTAGATGAACTAATATCCCTACAGGTGTAGACTAGATGAACTAATATCCCTACAGGTGTAGACTAGATGAACTAATATCCCTACAGGTGTAGACTAGATGAACTAATATCCCTACAGGTGTAGACTAGATGAACTAATATCCCTACAGGTGTAGACTAGATGAACTAATATCCCTACAGGTGTAGACTAGATGAACTAATATCCCTACAGGTGTAGACTAGAACAGAACTAATATCCCTACAGGTGTAGACTAGATGAACTAATATCCCTACAGGTGTAGACTAGATGAACTAATATCCCTACAGGTGCAGACTAGAACAGAACTAATATCCCTACAGGTGTAGACTAGAACAGAACTAATATCCCTACAGGTGTAGACTAGATGAACTAATATCCCTACAGGTGTAGACTAGATGAACTAATATCCCTACAGGTGTAGACTAGATGAACTAATATCCCTACAGGTGTAGACTAGATGAACTAATATCCCTACAGGTGTAGACTAGATGAACTAATATCCCTACAGGTGTAGACTAGATGAACTAATATCCCTACAGGTGTAGACTAGATGAACTAATATCCCTACAGGTGTAGACTAGATGAACTAATATCCCTACAGGTGTAGACTAGAACAGAACTAATATCCCTACAGGTGTAGACTAGATGAACTAATATCCCTACAGGTGTAGACTAGAACAGAACTAATATCCCTACAGGTGTAGACTAGAACAGAACTAATATCCCTACAGGTGTAGACTAGAACATAACTAATATCCCTACAGGTGTAGACTAGAACAGAACTAATATCCCTACAGGTGTAGACTAGAACAGAACTAATATCCCTACAGGTGTAGACTAGAACAGAACTAATATCCCTACAGGTTGTAGACTAGAACAGAACTAATATCCCTACAGGTGTAGACTAGATGAACTAATATCCCTACAGGTGTAGACTAGAACAGAACTAATATCCCTACAGGTAGACTAGAACAGAACTAATATCCCTACAGGTGTAGACTAGATGAACTAATATCCCTACAGGTGTAGACTAGATGAACTAATATCCCTACAGGTGTAGACTAGATGAACTAATATCCCTACAGGTGTAGACTATAACAGAACTAATATCCCTACAGGTGTAGACTAGAACATAACTAATATCCCTACAGGTGTAGACTAGAACAGAACTAATATCCCTACAGGTGTAGACTAGAACAGAACTAATATCCCTACAGGTGTAGACTAGATGAACTAATATCCCTACAGGTGTAGACTAGAACAGAACTAATATCCCTACAGGTGTAGACTAGAACAGAACTAATATCCCTACAGGTGTAGACTAGAACAGAACTAATATCCCTACAGGTGTAGACTAGATGAACTAATATCCCTACAGGTGTAGACTAGATGAACTAATATCCCTACAGGTGTAGACTAGATGAACTAATATCCCTACAGGTGTAGACTAGATGAACTAATATCCCTACAGGTGTAGACTAGAACAGAACTAATATCCCTACAGGTGTAGACTAGATGAAACTAATATCCCTACAGGTGTAGACTAAGATGAACTAATATCCCTACAGGTGTAGACTAGATGAACTAATATCCCTACAGGTGTAGACTAGATGAACTAATATCCCTACAGGTGTAGACTAGATGAACTAATATCCCTACAGGTGTAGACTAGATGAACTAATATCCCTACAGGTGTAGACTAGAACAGAACTAATATCCCTACAGGTGTAGACTAGAACATAACTAATATCCCTACAGGTGTAGACTAGAGAACTAATATCCCTACAGGTGTAGACTAGATGAACTAATATCCCTACAGGTGTAGACTAGATGAACTAATATCCCTACAGGTGTAGACTAGATGAACTAATATCCCTACAGGTGTAGACTAGATGAACTAATATCCCTACAGGTGTAGACTAGATGAACTAATATCCCTACAGGTGTAGACTAGATGAACTAATATCCTACAGGTGTAGACTAGATGAACTAATATCCCTACAGGTGTAGACTAGGAACTAATATCCTACAGGTAGACTAGATGAACTAATATCCCTACAGGTGTAGACTAGATGAACTAATATCCTACAGGTGTAGACTAGATGAACTAATATCCCTACAGGTGTAGACTAGATGAACTAATATCCCTACAGGTGTAGACTAGAACAGAACTAATATCCCTACAGGTGTAGACTAGAACAGAACTAATATCCCTACAGGTGTAGACTAGAACAGAACTAATATCCCTACAGGTGTAGACTAGAACAGAACTAATATCCATACAGGTGTAGACTAGATGAACTAATATCCCTACAGGTGTAGACTAGAACAGAACTAATATCCCTACAGGTGTAGACTAGATGAACTAATATCCCTACAGGTGTAGACTAGATGAACTAATATCCCTACAGGTGTAGACTAGATGAACTAATATCCCTACAGGTGTAGACTAGATGAACTAATATCCCTAAAGGTAAAGACTAGAACAGAACTAATATCCCTACAGGTGTAGACTAGAACAGAACTAATATCCCTACAGGTGTAGCAGACTAGATGAACTAATATCCCTACAGGTGTAGACTAGATGAACTAATATCCCTACAGGTGTAGACTAGAACAGAACTAATATCCCTACAGGTGTAGACTAGATGAACTAATATCCCTACAGGTGTAGACTAGATGAACTAATATCCCTACAGGTGTAGACTAGATCAGAACTAATATCCCTACAGGTGTAGACTAGAACAGAACTAATATCCTACAGGTGTAGACTAGATGAACTAATATCCCTACAGGTGTAGACTAGATGAACTAATATCCCTACAGGTGTAGACTAGATGAACTAATATCCCTACAGGTGTAGACTAGATGAACTAATATCCCTACAGGTGTAGACTAGATGAACTAATATCCCTACAGGTGTAGACTAGATGAACTAATATCCCTACAGGTGTAGACTAGATGAACTAATATCCCTACAGGTGTAGACTAGATTAACTAATATCCCTACAGGTGTAGACTAGAACAGAACTAATATCCCTACAGGTGTAGACTAGATGAACTAATATCCCTACAGGTGTAGACTAGATGAACTAATATCCCTACAGGTGTAGACAGAACTAATATCCCTACAGGTAGACTAGAACAGAACTAATATCCCTACAAGTGTAGACTAGAACAGAACTAATATCCCTACAGGTGTAGACTAGAACAGAACTAATATCCCTACAGGTGTAGACTAGATGAACTAATATCCCTACAGGTGTAGACTAGAACAGAACTAATATCCCTACAGGTGTAGACTAGATGAACTAATATCCCTACAGGTGTAGACTAGATGAACTAATATCCCTACAGGTGTAGACTAGATGAACTAATATCTACAGGTGAGACTAGAACAGAACTAATATCCCTACAGGTGTAGACTAGATGAACTAATATCCCTACAGGTGTAGACTAGAACAGAACTAATATCACTACAGGTGTAGACTAGAACAGAACTAATATCCCTACAGGTGTAGACTAGATGAACTAATATCCCTACAGGTGTAGACTAGATGAACTAATATCCCTACAGGTGTAGACTAGATGAACTAATATCCCTACAGGTGTAGACTAGATGAACTAATATCCCTACAGGTGTAGACTAGATGAACTAATATCCCTACAGGTGTAGACTAGATGAACTAATATCCCTACAGGTGTAGACTAGATGAACTAATATCCCTACAGGTGTAGACTAGATGAACTAATATCCCTACAGGTGTAGACTAGATGAACTAATATCCCTACAGGTGTAGACTAGATGAACTAATATCCCTACAGGTGTAGACTAGATGAACTAATATCCCTACAGGTGTAGACTAGATGAACTAATATCCCTACAGGTGTAGACTAGAAGAACTAGAACAGAACTAATATCCCTACAGGTGTAGACTAGAACATAACTAATATCCCTATAGTTGTAGACTAGAACATAACTAATATCCCTACAGGTGTAGACTAGATGAACTAATATCCCTACAGGTATAGACTAGATGAACTAATATCCCTACAGGTGTAGACTAGATGAACTAATATCCCTACAGGTGTAGGCTACAACAGAACTAATATCCCTACAGGTGTAGACTAGATGAACTAATATCCCTACAGGTGTAGACTAGATGAACTAATATCCCTACAGGTGTAGACTAGATGAACTAATATCCCTACAGGTGTAGACTAGATGAACTAATATCCCTACAGGTGTAGACTAGATGAACTAATATCCCTACAGGTGTAGACTAGATGAACTAATATCCCTACAGGTGTAGACTAGATGAACTAATATCCCTACAGGTGTAGACTAGATGAACTAATATCCCTACAGGTGTAGACTAGATGAACTAATATCCCTACAGGTGTAGACTAGATGAACTAATATCCCTACTGGTGTAGACTAGATGAACTAATATCCCTACAGGTGTAGACTAGATTGACTAATATCCCTACAGGTGTAGACTAGATGAACTAATATCCCTACAGGTGTAGGCTAGATTAACTAATATCCCTACAGGTGTAGACTAGAACAGAACTAATATCCCTACAGGTGTAGACTAGATGAAACTAATATCCCTACAGGTGTAGACTAGATTAACTAATATCCCTACAGGTGTAGACTAGAACAGAACTAATATCCCTACAGGTGTAGACTAGAACAGAACTAATATCCCTAAAGGTATAGACTAGAACAGAACTAATATCACTACAGGTGTAGACTAGATGAACAGAACTAATATCCCTACAGGTGTAGACTAGATGAACTAATATCCCTACAGGTGTAGACTAGAACAGAACTAATATCCCTACAGGTGTAGACTAGAACAGAACTAATATCCCTACAGGTGTAGACTAGAACAGAACTAATATCCCTACAGGTGTAGACTAGAACAGAACTAATATCCCTACAGGTGTAGACTAGATGAACTAATATCCCTACAGGTGTAGACTAGATGAACTAATATCCCTACAGGTGTAGACTAGATGAACTAATATCCCTACAGGTGTAGACTAGATGAACTAATGTCCCTACAGGTGTAGGCTAGATGAACTAATATCCCTACAGGTGTAGACTAGAACAGAAATAATATCCCTACAGGTGTAGACTAGAACATAACTAATATCCCTACAGGTGTAGACTAGAACATAACTAATATCCCTACAGGTGTAGACTAGATGAACTAATATCCCTACAGGTATAGACTATATGAACTAATATCCCTACAGGTGTAGACTAGAACGTAACTAATATCCCTACAGGTGTAGATTAGAACAGAACTAATATCCCTACAGGTGTAGACTAGATGAACTAATATCCCTACAGGTGTAGACTAGATGAACTAATATCCCTACAGGTGTAGACTAGATGAACTAATATCCCTACAGGTGTAGACTAGATGAACTAATATCCCTACAGGTGTAGGCTAGATGAACTAATATCCCTACAGGTGTAGACTAGATGAACTAATATCCCTACAGGTGTAGACTAGATGAACTAATATCCCTACAGGTGTAGACTAGATGAACTAATATCCCTACAGGTGTAGACTAGAACAGAACTAATATCCCTACAGGTGTAGACTAGATGAACTAATATCCCTACAGGTGTAGGCTAGATGAACTAATATCCCTACAGGTGTAGACTAGAACAGAACTAATATCCTTACAGGTGTAGACAAGAACAGAACTAATATCCCTACAGGTGTAGACTAGAACAGAACTAATATCCCTAAAGGTGTAGACTAGAACAGATCTAATATCCCTACAGGTGTAGAGTAGGTGAACTAATATCCCTACAGGTGTAGACTAGAACAGAACTAATTTCCCTACAGGTGTAGACTAGATGAACTAATATCCCTACAGGTGTAGACTAGATTAACTAATATCCCTACAGGTGTAGACTAGAACAGAAATAATATCCCTACAGGTGTAGACTAGAACATAACTAATATCCCTACAGGTGTAGACTAGAACATAACTAATATCCCTACAGGTGTAGACTAGATGAACTAATATCCCTACAGGTGTAGATTAGAACAGAACTAATATCCCTACAGGTGTAGACTAGATGAACTAATATCCCTACAGGTGTAGACTAGAACGTAACTAATATCCCTACAGGTGTAGATTAGAACAGAACTAATATCCCTACAGGTGTAGACTAGATGAACTAATATCCCTACAGGTGTAGACTAGATGAACTAATATCCCTACAGGTGTAGACTAGATTAACTAATATCCCTACAGGTGTAGACTAGAACAGAAATAATATCCCTACAGGTGTAGACTAGAACATAACTAATATCCCTACAGGTGTAGACTAGAACATGAACTAATATCCCTACAGGTGTAGACTAGATGAACTAATATCCCTACAGGTGTAGACTAGAACAGAACTAATATCCCTACAGGTGTAGACTAGATGAACTAATATCCCTACAGGTGTAGACTAGAACAGAACTAATATCCCTACAGGTGTAGATTAGAACAGAACTAATATCCCTACAGGTGTAGACTAGATGAACTAATATCCCTACAGGTGTAGACTAGATGAACTAATATCCCTACAGGTGTAGACTAGATGAACTAATATCCCTACAGGTGTAGACTAGATGAACTAATGTCCCTACAGGTGTAGGCTAGATGAACTAATATCCCTACAGGTGTAGACAAGATGAACTAATATCCCTACAGGTGTAGACTAGATGAACTAATATCCCTACAGGTGTAGACTAGATGAACTAATATCCCTACAGGTGTAGACTAGATGAACTAATATCCCTACAGGTGTAGACTAGATGAACTAATATCCCTACAGGTGTAGACTAGATTAACTAATATCCCTACAGGTGTAGACTAGAACAGAAATAATATCCCTACAGGTGTAGACTAGAACATAACTAATATCCCTACAGGTGTAGACTAGAACATAACTAATATCCCTACAGGTGTAGACTAGATGAACTAATATCCCTACAGGTATAGACTAGATGAACTAATATCCCTACAGGTGTAGACTAGAACGTAACTAATATCCCTACAGGTGTAGACTAGAACAGAACTAATATCCCTACAGGTGTAGACTAGATGAACTAATATCCCTACAGGTGTAGACTAGATGAACTAATATCCCTACAGGTGTAGACTAGATGAACTAATATCCCTACAGGTGTAGACTAGATGAACTAATATCCCTACAGGTGTAGACTAGATGAACTAATATCCCTACAGGTGTAGACTAGAACAGAACTAATATCCCTACAGGTGTAGACTAGATGAACTAATATCCCTACAGGTGTAGACTAGATGAACTAATATCCCTACAGGTGTAGACTAGAACAGAACTAATATCCCTACAGGTGTAGACTAGAACAGAACTAATATCCCTACAGGTGTAGACTAGAACAGAACTAATATCCCTACAGGTGTAGACTAGATGAACTAATATCCCTAAAGGTGTAGACTAGAACAGAACTAATATCCCTACAGGTGTAGACTGGAACAGAACTAATATCCCTACAGGTGTAGACTTGACGAACTAATACCCCAACAATTGTAGACTAGAACAGAACTAATATCCCTACAGGTGTAGACTAGATGAACTAATATCCCTACAGGTGTAGACTAGATTAACTAATATCCCTACAGGTGTAGACTAGAACATAACTAATATCCCCACAGGTGTAGACTAGATTAACTAATATCCCTACAGGTGTACACTAGATGAACTAATATCCCTACAGGTGTAGACTAGATTAACTAATATCCCTTTAGGTGTAGACTAGAACAGAACTAATATCCCTACAGGTGTAGACTAGAACAGAACTAATATCCCTACAGGTGTAGACTAGAACAGAACTAATATCCCTACAGGTGTTGACCAGTACAGAACTAATAACCCTACAGGTGTAGACTAGAAGAACTAATATCCCTACAGGTGTAGACTAGAACAGAACTAATATCCCTACAGGTGTAGACAAGAACGTAACTAATATCCCTACAGGTGTAGACTAGAACAGAACTAATATCCCTACAGGTGTAGACTAGAACAGAACTAATATCCCTACAGGTGTTGACTAGATTAACTAATATCCCTACAGGTGTAGGCTACAACAGAACTAATATCCCTACAGGTGTAGACTAGATGAACTAATATCCCTACAGGTGTAGACTAGAACAGAACTAATATCCCTACAGGTGTAGACTAGATGAACTAATATCCCTACAGGTGTAGACTAGATGAAGTAATATCCCTACAGGTGTAGACTAGAACAGAACTAATATCCCTACAGCTGTAGACTAGAACAGAACTAACATCCCTACAGGTGTAGACTAGAACAGAACTAATATCCCTACAGGTGTAGACTAGATGAACTAATATCCCTACAGGTGTAGACTAGATGAACTAATATCCCTACAGGTGTAGGCTAGAAAAGAACTAATATCCCTACAGGTGTAGACTAGAACAGAACTAATATCCCTACAGGTGTAGATTAGAACATAACTAATATCCCTACAGGTGTAGACTAGAACAGAACTAATATCCCTACAGGTGTAGACTATAACAGAACTAATATCCTACAGGTGTAGACTAGATGAACTAATATCCCTACAGGTGTAGACTAGAACAGAAATAATATCCCTACAGGTGTAGACTAGAACATAAATAATATCCCTACAGGTGTAGACTAGAACATAACTAATATCCCTACAGGTGTAGACTAGATGAACTAATATCCCTACAGGTGTAGACTAGATGAACTAATATCCCTACAGGTGTAGACTAGATGAACTAATATCCCTACAGGTGTAGGCTAGATGAACTAATATCCCTACAGGTGTAGACTAGAACATAACTAATATCCCTACAGGTGTAGAATAGAACAGAACTAATATCCTTACAGGTGTAGACAAGAACAGAACTAATATCCCTACAGGTGTAGACTAGAACAGAACTAATATCCCTAAAGGTGTAGACTAGAACAGATCTAATATCCCTACAGGTGTAGAGTAGGTGAACTAATATCCCTACAGGTGTAGACTAGAAAAGAACAAATTTCCCTACAGGTGTAGACTAGATGAACTAATATCCCTACAGGTGTAGACTAGATTAACTAATATCCCTACAGGTGTAGACTAGAACAGAAATAATATCCCTACAGGTGTAGACTAGAACATAACTAATATCCCTACAGGTGTAGACTAGAACATAACTAATATCCCTACAGGTGTAGACTAGATGAACTAATATCCCTACAGGTATAGACTATATGAACTAATATCCCTACAGGTGTAGACTAGAACGTAACTAATATCCCTACAGGTGTAGATTAGAACAGAACTAATATCCCTACAGGTGTAGACTAGATGAACTAATATCCCTACAGGTGTAGACTAGATGAACTAATATCCCTACAGGTGTAGACTAGATGAACTAATATCCCTACAGGTGTAGACTAGATGAACTAATATCCCTACAGGTGTAGACTAGATGAACTAATATCCCTACAGGTGTAGACAAGATGAACTAATATCCCTACAGGTGTAGACTAGATGAACTAATATCCCTACAGGTGTAGACTAGATGAACTAATATCCCTACAGGTGTAGACTAGATGAACTAATATCCCTACAGGTGTAGACTAGAAGAACTAATATCCCTACAGGTGTAGACTAGATTAACTAATATCCCTACAGGTGTAGACTAGAACAGAAATAATATCCCTACAGGTGTAGACTAGAACATAACTAATATCCCTACAGGTGTAGACTAGAACATAACTAATATCCCTACAGGTGTAGACTAGATGAACTAATATCCCTACAGGTATAGACTATATGAACTAACATCCCTACAGGTGTAGACTAGAACAGAACTAATATCCCTACAGGTGTAGACTAGAACAGAACTAATATCCCTACAGGTGTAGACTAGATGAACTAATATCCCTACAGGTGTAGACTAGATGAACTAATATCCCTACAGGTGTAGACTAGATGAACTAATGTCCCTACAGGTGTAGGCTAGATGAACTAATATCCCTACAGGTGTAGACAAGAACAGAACTAATATCCCTACAGGTGTAGACTAGATGAACTAATATCCCTACAGGTGTAGACTAGATGAACTAATATCCCTACAGGTGTAGAGCTAGAACAGAACTAATATCCCTACAGGTGTAGACTAGAACAGAACTAATATCCCTACAGGTGTAGACTAGAACAAAACTAATATCCCTACAGGTGTAGACTAGATGAACTAATATCCCTACAGGTATAGACTATATGAACTAATATCCCTACAGGTGTAGACTAGAACGTAACTAATATCCCTACAGGTGTAGATTAGAACAGAACTAATATCCCTACAGGTGTAGACTAGATGAACTAATATCCCTACAGGTGTAGACTAGATGAACTAATATCCCTACAGGTGTAGACAAGATGAACTAATATCCCTACAGGTGTAGACTAGATGAACAAATATCCCTACAGGTGTAGACTAGATGAACTAATATCCCTACAGGTGTAGACTAGAACAGAACTAATATCCCTACAGGTGTAGACTAGAACAGAACTAATATCCCTACAGGTGTAGACTAGATGAACTAATATCCCTACAGGTGTAGACTAGAACAGAACTAATATCCCTACAGGTGTAGACTGGAACAGAACTAATATCCCTACAGGTGTAGACTTGATGAACTAATATCCCTACAGGTGTAGACTAGAACAGAACTAATATCCCTACAGGTGTAGACTAGATTAACTAATATCCCTACAGGTGTACACTAGATGAACTAATATCCCTACAGGTGTAGACTAGATTAACTAATATCCCTTTAGGTGTAGACTAGAACAGAACTAATATCCCTACAAGTGTAGACTAGAACAGAACTAATATCCCTACAGGTGTAGACTAGATTAACTAATATCCCTACAGGTGTAGACTAGAACAGAACTAATATCCCTACAGGTGTAGACTAGAACAGAACTAATATCCCTACAGGTGTAGACTAGATGAACTAATATCCCTACAGGTGTAGAGCTAGAACAGAACTAATATCCCTACAGGTGTAGACTAGAACAGAACTAATATCCACACAGGTGTAGACTAGAACAGAACTAATATCCCTACAGGTGACTAGACAGAACAACTAATATCCCTACAGGTGTAGACTAGATGAACTAATATCCCTACAGGTGTAGACTAGAACAGAACTAATATCCCTACAGGTGTAGACTAGAACAGAACTAATATCCCTACAGGTGTTGACTAGATGAACTAATATCCCTACAGGTGTAGGCTACAACAGAACTAATATCCCTACAGGTGTAGACTAGATGAACTAATATCCCTACAGGTGTAGACTAGATGAACTAATATCCCTACAGGTGTAGACTAGATGAACTAATATCCCTACAGGTGTAGACTAGATGAACTAATATCCCTACAGGTGTAGACTAGATTGACTAATATCCCTACAGGTGTAGACTAGATGAACTAATATCCCTACAGGTGTAGACTAGATGAACTAATATCCCTACAGGTGTAGGCTAGATTAACTAATATCCCTACAGGTGTAGACTAGAACAGAACTAATATCCCTACAGGTGTAGGCTAGATGAACTAATATCCCTACAGGTGTAGACTAGATTAACTAATATCCCTACAGGTGTAGACTAGAACAGAACTAATATCCCTACAGGTGTAGACTAGAACAGAACTAATATCCCTAAAGGTATAGACTAGAACAGAACTAATATCCCTACAGGTGTAGACTAGAACAGAACTAATATCCCTACAGGTGTAGACTAGATGAACTAATATCCCTACAGGTGTAGACTAGATTAACTAATATCCCTACAGGTGTAGACTAGAACAGAAATAATATCCCTACAGGTGTAGACTAGAACATAACTAATATCCCTACAGGTGTAGACTAGAACATAACTAATATCCCTACAGGTGTAGACTAGATGAACTAATATCCCTACAGGTGTAGACTAGATGAACTAATATCCCTACAGGTGTAGACTAGAACGTAACTAATATCCCTACAGGTGTAGATTAGAACAGAACTAATATCCCTACAGGTGTAGACTAGATGAACTAATATCCCTACAGGTGTAGACTAGATGAACTAATATCCCTACAGGTGTAGACTAGATGAACTAATATCCCTACAGGTGTAGACTAGATGAACTAATGTCCCTACAGGTGTAGGCTAGATGAACTAATATCCCTACAGGTGTAGACAAGATGAACTAATATCCCTACAGGTGTAGACTAGATGAACTAATATCCCTACAGGTGTAGACTAGATGAACTAATATCCCTACAGGTGTAGACTAGATGAACTAATATCCCTACAGGTGTAGACTAGATGAACTAATATCCCTACAGGTGTAGACTAGATTAACTAATATCCCTACAGGTGTAGACTAGAACAGAAATAATATCCCTACAGGTGTAGACTAGAACATAACTAATATCCCTACAGGTGTAGACTAGAACATAACTAATATCCCTACAGGTGTAGACTAGATGAACTAATATCCCTACAGGTATAGACTATATGAACTAACATCCCTACAGGTGTAGACTAGAACATAACTAATATCCCTACAGGTGTAGATTAGAACAGAACTAATATCCCTACAGGTGTAGACTAGATGAACTAATATCCCTACAGGTGTAGACTAGATGAACTAATATCCCTACAGGTGTAGACTAGATGAACTAATGTCCCTACAGGTGTAGGCTAGATGAACTGATATCCCTACAGGTGTAGACAAGATGAACTAATATCCCTACAGGTGTAGACTAGATGAACTAATATCCCTACAGGTGTAGACTAGATGAACTAATATCCCTACAGGTGTAGACTAGAACAGAACTAATATCCCTACAGGTGTAGACTAGAACAGAACTAATATCCCTACAGGTGTAGACTAGAACAAAACTAATATCCCTACAGGTGTAGACTAGATGAACTAATATCCCTACAGGTATAGACTATATGAACTAATATCCCTACAGGTGTAGACTAGAACGTAACTAATATCCCTACAGGTGTAGATTAGAACAGAACTAATATCCCTACAGGTGTAGACTAGATGAACTAATATCCCTACAGGTGTAGACTAGATGAACTAATATCCCTACAGGTGTAGACAAGATGAACTAATATCCCTACAGGTGTAGACTAGATGAACAAATATCCCTACAGGTGTAGACTAGATGAACTAATATCCCTACAGGTTTAGACTAGAACAGAACTAATATCCCTACAGGTGTAGACTAGAACAGAACTAATATCCCTACAGGTGTAGACTAGATGAACTAATATCCCTAAAGGTGTAGACTAGAACAGAACTAATATCCCTACAGGTGTAGACTGGAACAGAACTAATATCCCTACAGGTGTAGACTTGACGAACTAATACCCCAACAGGTGTAGACTAGAACAGAACTAATATCCCTACAGGTGTAGACTAGATTAACTAATATCCCTACAGGTGTACACTAGATGAACTAATATCCCTACAGGTGTAGACTAGATTAACTAATATCCCTTTAGGTGTAGACTAGAACAGAACTAATATCCCTACAGGTGTAGACTAGAACAGAACTAATATCCCTACAGGTGTAGACTAGATTAACTAATATCCCTTTAGGTGTAGACTAGAACAGAACTAATATCCCTACAGGTGTAGACTAGAACAGAACTAATATCCCTACAGGTGTAGACTAGATGAACTAATATCCCTACAGGTGTAGACTAGAACAGAACTAAGATCCCTACAGGTGTAGACTAGAACAGAACTAATATCCACACAGGTGTAGACTAGAACATAACTAATATCCCTACAGGTGTAGACTAGAACATAACTAATATCCCTACAGGTGTAGACTAGAACAGAACTAATATCCCTACAGGTGTTGACTAGATGAACTAATATCCCTACAGGTGTAGGCTACAACAGAACTAATATCCCTACAGGTGTAGACTAGATGAACTAATATCCCTACAGGTGTAGACTAGATGAACTAATATCCCTACAGGTGTAGACTAGATGAACTAATATCCCTACTGGTGTAGACTAGATGAACTAATATCCCTACAGGTGTAGACTAGATTGACTAATATCCCTACAGGTGTAGACTAGATGAACTAATATCCATACAGGTGTAGACTAGATGAACTAATATCCCTACAGGTGTAGGCTAGATTAACTAATATCCCTACAGGTGTAGACTAGAACAGAACTAATATCCCTACAGGTGTAGGCTAGATGAACTAATATCCCTACAGGTGTAGACTAGATTAACTAATATCCCTACAGGTGTAGACTAGAACAGAACTAATATCCCTACAGGTGTAGACTAGAACAGAACTAATATCCCTAAAGGTATAGACTAGAACAGAACTAATATCCCTACAGGTGTAGACTAGAACAGAACTAATATCCCTACAGGTGTAGACTAGATGAACTAATATCCCTACAGGTGTAGACTAGAACAGAACTAAGATCCCTACAGGTGTAGACTAGAACAGAACTAATATCCACACAGGTGTAGACTAGAACATAACTAATATCCCTACAGGTGTAGACTAGAACAGAACTAATATCCCTACAGGTGTAGACTAGAACAGAACTAATATCCCTACAGGTGTAGACTAGAACATAACTAATATCCCTACAGGTGTAGACTAGAACAGAACTAATATCCCTACAGGTGTAGACTAGATGAACTAATATCCCTACAGGTGTAGACTAGAACAGAACTAATATCCCTACAGGTGTAGACTAGAACAGAACTAATATCCCTACAGGTGTAGACTAGATGAACTAATTTCCCTACAGGTGTAGACCCGATGAAGTAATATCCCTACAGGTGTAGACTAGAACAGAACTAATATCCCTACAGCTGTAGACTAGAACAGAACTAACATCCCTACAGGTGTAGACTAGAACAGAACTAATATCCCTACAGGTGTAGACTAGATGAACTAATATCCCTACAGGTGTAGACTAGATGAACTAATATCCCTACAGGTGTAGGCTAGAAAAGAACTAATATCCCTACAGGTGTAGACTAGAACAGAACTAATATCCCTACAGGTGTAGATTAGAACATAACTAATATCCCTACAGGTGTAGACTAGAACAGAACTAATATCCCTACAGGTGTAGACTATAACAGAACTAATATCCTACAGGTGTAGACTAGATGAACTAATATCCCTACAGGTGTAGACTAGAACAGAAATAATATCCCTACAGGTGTAGACTAGAACATAAATAATATCCCTACAGGTTTAGACTAGAACAGAACTAATATCCCTACAGGTGTAGACTAGAACAGAACTAATATCCCTACAGGTGTAGACTAGATGAACTAATATCCCTAAAGGTGTAGACTAGAACAGAACTAATATCCCTACAGGTGTAGACTGGAACAGAACTAATATCCCTACAGGTGTAGACTAGAACAGAACTAATATCCCTACAGGTGCAGACTAGATGAACTAATATCCCTACAGGTGTAGACTAGAACAGAACTAATATCCCTACAGGTGTAGACTAGAACAGAACTAATATCCTACAGGTGTAGACTAGACGAACTAATACCCCAACAATTGTAGACTAGAACAGAACTAATATCCCTACAGGTGTAGACTAGATGAACTAATATCCCTACAGGTGTAGACTAGATTAACTAATATCCCTACAGGTGTAGACTAGAACATAACTAATATCCTACAGGTGTAGACTAGATTAACTAATATCCCTACAGGTGTAGACACTAGATGAACTAATATCCCTACAGGTGTAGACTAGATTAACTAATATCCCTTTAGGTGTAGACTAGAACAGAACTAATATCCCTACAGGTGTAGACTAGAACAGAACTAATATCCCTACAGGTGTAGACTAGGACAGAACTAATATCCCTACAGGTGTTGACCAGTACAGAACTAATAACCCTACAGGTGTAGAATAGAAGAACTAATATCCCTACAGGTGTAGACTAGAACAGAACTAATATCCCTACAGGTGTAGACAAGAACGTAACTAATATCCCTACAGGTGTAGACTAGAACAGAACTAATATCCCTACAGGTGTAGACTAGAACAGAACTAATATCCCTACAGGTGTTGACTAGATTAACTAATATCCCTACAGGTGTAGGCTACAACAGAACTAATATCCCTACAGGTGTAGACTAGATGAACTAATATCCCTACAGGTGTAGACTAGAACAGAACTAATATCCCTACAGGTGTAGACTAGATGAACTAATTTCCCTACAGGTGTAGACCGATGAAGTAATATCCCTACAGGTGTAGACTAGAACAGAACTAATATCCCTACAGCTGTAGACTAGAACAGAACTAACATCCCTACAGGTGTAGACTAGAACAGAACTAATATCCCTACAGGTGTAGACTAGAAGAACTAATATCCCTACAGGTGTAGACTAGATGAACTAATATCCCTACAGGTGTAGGCTAGAAAAGAACTAATATCCCTACAGGTGTAGACTAGAACAGAACTAATATCCCTACAGGTGTAGATTAGAACATAACTAATATCCCTACAGGTGTAGACTAGAACAGAACTAATATCCCTACAGGTGTAGACTATAACAGAACTAATATCCTACAGGTGTAGACTAGATGATCTAATATCCCTACAGGTGTAGACTAGAACAGAAATAATATCCCTACAGGTGTAGACTAGAACATAAATAATATCCCTACAGGTGTAGACTAGAACATAACTAATATCCCTACAGGTGTAGACTAGATGAACTAATATCCCTACAGGTGTAGACTAGATGAACTAATATCCCTACAGGTGTAGACTAGATGAACTAATATCCCTACAGGTGTAGGCTAGATGAACTAATATCCCTACAGGTGTAGACTAGAACATAACTAATATCCCTACAGGTGTAGAATAGAACAGAACTAATATCCTTACAGGTGTAGACAAGAACAGAACTAATATCCCTACAGGTGTAGACTAGAACAGAACTAATATCCCTAAAGGTGTAGACTAGAACAGATCTAATATCCCTACAGGTGTAGAGTAGGTGAACTAATATCCCTACAGGTGTAGACTAGAACAGAACAAATTTCCCTACAGGTGTAGACTAGATGAACTAATATCCCTACAGGTGTAGACTAGATTAACTAATATCCCTACAGGTGTAGACTAGAACAGAAATAATATCCCTACAGGTGTAGACTAGAACATAACTAATATCCCTACAGGTGTAGACTAGAACATAACTAATATCCCTACAGGTGTAGACTAGATGAACTAATATCCCTACAGGTATAGACTATATGAACTAATATCCCTACAGGTGTAGACTAGAACAGTAACTAATATCCCTACAAGTGTAGATTAGAACAGAACTAATATCCCTACAGGTGTAGACTAGATGAACTAATATCCCTACAGGTGTAGACTAGATGAACTAATATCCCTACAGGTGTAGACTAGATGAACTAATATCCCTACAGGTGTAGACTAGATGAACTAATGTCCCTACAGGTGTAGGCTAGATGAACTAATATCCCTACAGGTGTAGACAAGATGAACTAATATCCCTACAGGTGTAGACTAGATGAACTAATATCCCTACAGGTGTAGACTAGATGAACTAATATCCCTACAGGTGTAGACTAGATGAACTAATATCCCTACAGGTGTAGACTAGATGAACTAATATCCCTACAGGTGTAGACTAGATTAACTAATATCCCTACAGGTGTAGACTAGAACAGAAATAATATCCCTACAGGTGTAGAGCTAGAACATAACTAATATCCCTACAGGTGTAGACTAGAACATAACTAATATCCCTACAGGTGTAGACTAGATGAACTAATATCCCTACAGGTATAGACTATATGAACTAATATCCCTACAGGTGTAGACTAGAACGTAACTAATATCCCTACAGGTGTAGATTAGAACAGAACTAATATCCCTACAGGTGTAGACTAGATGAACTAATATCCCTACAGGTGTAGACTAGATGAACTAATATCCCTACAGGTGTAGACTAGATGAACTAATGTCCCTACAGGTGTAGGCTAGATGAACTGATATCCCTACAGGTGTAGACAAGATGAACTAATATCCCTACAGGTGTAGACTATATGAACTAATATCCCTACAGGTGTAGACTAGAACAGAACTAATATCCCTACAGGTGTAGACTAGAACAGAACTAATATCCCTACAGGTGTAGACTAGAACAGAACTAATATCCCTACAGGTGTAGACTATAACAGAACTAATATCCTACAGGTGTAGACTAGATGAACTAATATCCCTACAGGTGTAGACTAGAACAGAAATAATATCCCTACAGGTGTAGACTAGAACATAAATAATATCCCTACAGGTTTAGACTAGAACAGAACTAATATCCCTACAGGTGCAGACTAGAACAGAACTAATATCCCTACAGGTGTAGACTAGATGAACTAATATCCCTAAAGGTGTAGACTAGAACAGAACTAATATCCCTACAGGTGTAGACTGGAACAGAACTAATATCCCTACAGGTGTAGACTTGTCGAACTAATACCCCAACAATTGTAGACTAGAACAGAACTAATATCCCTACAGGTGTAGACTAGATGAACTAATATCCCTACAGGTGTAGACTAGATTAACTAATATCCCTACAGGTGTAGACTAGAACATAACTAATATCCCCACAGGTGTAGACTAGATTAACTAATATCCCTACAGGTGTACACTAGATGAACTAATATCCCTACAGGTGTAGACTAGATTAACTAATATCCCTTTAGGTGTAGACTAGAACAGAACTAATATCCCTACAGGTGTAGACTAGAACAGAACTAATATCCCTACAGGTGTAGACTAGGACAGAACTAATATCCCTACAGGTGTTGACCAGTACAGAACTAATAACCCTACAGGTGTAGAATAGAAGAACTAATATCCCTACAGGTGTAGACTAGAACAGAACTAATATCCCTACAGGTGTAGACAAGAACAGAACTAATATCCCTACAGGTGTAGACTAGAACAGAACTAATATCCCTACAGGTGTAGACTAGAACAGAACTAATATCCCTACAGGTGTTGACTAGATTAACTAATATCCCTACAGGTGTAGGCTACAACAGAACTAATATCCCTACAGGTGTAGACTAGATGAACTAATATCCCTACAGGTGTAGACTAGAACAGAACTAATATCCCTACAGGTGTAGACTAGATGAACTAATTTCCCTACAGGTGTAGACCCGATGAAGTAATATCCCTACAGGTGTAGACTAGAACAGAACTAATATCCCTACAGCTGTAGACTAGAACAGAACTAACATCCCTACAGGTGTAGACTAGAACAGAACTAATATCCCTACAGGTGTAGACTAGATGAACTAATATCCCTACAGGTGTAGACTAGATGAACTAATATCCCTACAGGTGTAGGCTAGAAAAGAACTAATATCCCTACAGGTGTAGACTAGAACAGAACTAATATCCCTACAGGTGTAGATTAGAACATAACTAATATCCCTACAGGTGTAGACTAGAACAGAACTAATATCCCTACAGGTGTAGACTATAACAGAACTAATATCCTACAGGTGTAGACTAGATGAACTAATATCCCTACAGGTGTAGAGCTAGAACAGAAATAATATCCCTACAGGTGTAGACTAGAACATAAATAATATCCCTACAGGTGTAGACTAGAACATAACTAATATCCCTACAGGTGTAGACTAGATGAACTAATATCCCTACAGGTGTAGACTAGATGAACTAATATCCCTACAGGTGTAGACTAGATGAACTAATATCCCTACAGGTGTAGGCTAGATGAACTAATATCCCTACAGGTGTAGACTAGAACATAACTAATATCCCTACAGGTGTAGAATAGAACAGAACTAATATCCTTACAGGTGTAGACAAGAACAGAACTAATATCCCTACAGGTGTAGACTAGAACAGAACTAATATCCCTAAAGGTTTAGACTAGAACAGATCTAATATCCCTACAGGTGTAGAGTAGGTGAACTAATATCCCTACAGGTGTAGACTAGAACAGAACAAATTTCCCTACAGGTGTAGACTAGATGAACTAATATCCCTACAGGTGTAGACTAGATTAACTAATATCCCTACAGGTGTAGACTAGAACAGAAATAATATCCCTACAGGTGTAGACTAGAACATAACTAATATCCCTACAGGTGTAGACTAGAACATAACTAATATCCCTACAGGTGTAGACTAGATGAACTAATATCCCTACAGGTATAGACTATATGAACTAATATCCCTACAGGTGTAGAATAGAACAGAACTAATATCCTTACAGGTGTAGACAAGAACAGAACTAATATCCCTACAGGTGTAGACTAGAACAGAACTAATATCCCTAAAGGTGTAGACTAGAACAGATCTAATATCCCTACAGGTGTAGAGTAGGTGAACTAATATCCCTACAGGTGTAGACTAGAACAGAACAAATTTCCCTACAGGTGTAGACTAGATGAACTAATATCCCTACAGGTGTAGACTAGATTAACTAATATCCCTACAGGTGTAGACTAGAACAGAAATAATATCCCTACAGGTGTAGACTAGAACATAACTAATATCCCTACAGGTGTAGACTAGATGAACTAATATCCCTACAGGTATAGACTATATGAACTAATATCCCTACAGGTGTAGACTAGAACGTAACTAATATCCCTACAAGTGTAGATTAGAACAGAACTAATATCCCTACAGGTGTAGACTAGATGAACTAATATCCCTACAGGTGTAGACTAGATGAACTAATATCCCTACAGGTGTAGACTAGATGAACTAATATCCCTACAGGTGTAGACTAGATGAACTAATGTCCCTACAGGTGTAGACTAGATGAACTAATATCCCTACAGGTGTAGACTAGATGAACTAATATCCCTACAGGTGTAGACTAGATGAACTAATATCCCTACAGGTGTAGACTAGATGAACTAATGTCCCTACAGGTGTAGGCTAGATGAACTAATATCCCTACAGGTGTAGACAAGATGAACTAATATCCCTACAGGTGTAGACTAGATGAACTAATATCCCTACAGGTGTAGACTAGATGAACTAATATCCCTACAGGTGTAGACTAGATGAACTAATATCCCTACAGGTGTAGACTAGATGAACTAATATCCCTACAGGTGCAGACTAGATTAACTAATATCCCTACAGGTGTAGACTAGAACAGAAATAATATCCCTACAGGTGTAGACTAGAACATAACTAATATCCCTACAGGTGTAGACTAGAACATAACTAATATCCCTACAGGTGTAGACTAGATGAACTAATATCCCTACAGGTATAGACTATATGAACTAATATCCCTACAGGTGTAGACTAGAACGTAACTAATATCCCTACAGGTGTAGATTAGAACAGAACTAATATCCCTACAGGTGTAGACTAGATGAACTAATATCCCTACAGGTGTAGACTAGATGAACTAATATCCCTACAGGTGTAGACTAGATGAACTAATGTCCCTACAGGTGTAGGCTAGATGAACTGATATCCCTACAGGTGTAGACAAGATGAACTAATATCCCTACAGGTGTAGACTATATGAACTAATATCCCTACAGGTGTAGACTAGAACAGAACTAATATCCCTACAGGTGTAGACTAGAACATAACTAATATCCCTACAGGTGTAGACTAGAACAGAACTAATATCCCTACAGGTGTAGACTATAACAGAACTAATATCCTACAGGTGTAGACTAGATGAACTAATATCCCTACAGGTGTAGACTAGAACAGAAATAATATCCCTACAGGTGTAGACTAGAACATAAATAATATCCCTACAGGTTTAGACTAGAACAGAACTAATATCCCTACAGGTGTAGACTAGAACAGAACTAATATCCCTACAGGTGTAGACTAGATGAACTAATATCCCTAAAGGTGTAGACTAGAACAGAACTAATATCCCTACAGGTGTAGACTGGAACAGAACTAATATCCCTACAGGTGTAGACTTGTCGAACTAATACCCCAACAATTGTAGACTAGAACAGAACTAATATCCCTACAGGTGTAGACTAGATGAACTAATATCCCTACAGGTGTAGACTAGATTAACTAATATCCCTACAGGTGTAGACTAGAACATAACTAATATCCCCACAGGTGTAGACTAGATTAACTAATATCCCTACAGGTGTACACTAGATGAACTAATATCCCTACAGGTGTAGACTAGATTAACTAATATCCCTTTAGGTGTAGACTAGAACAGAACTAATATCCCTACAGGTGTAGACTAGAACAGAACTAATATCCCTACAGGTGTAGACTAGGACAGAACTAATATCCCTACAGGTGTTGACCAGTACAGAACTAATAACCCTACAGGTGTAGAATAGAAGAACTAATATCCCTACAGGTGTAGACTAGAACAGAACTAATATCCCTACAGGTGTAGACAAGAACGTAACTAATATCCCTACAGGTGTAGACTAGAACAGAACTAATATCCCTACAGGTGTAGACTAGAACAGAACTAATATCCCTACAGGTGTTGACTAGATTAACTAATATCCCTACAGGTGTAGGCTACAACAGAACTAATATCCCTACAGGTGTAGACTAGATGAACTAATATCCCTACAGGTGTAGACTAGAACAGAACTAATATCCCTACAGGTGTAGACTAGATGAACTAATTTCCCTACAGGTGTAGACCCGATGAAGTAATATCCCTACAGGTGTAGACTAGAACAGAACTAATATCCCTACAGCTGTAGACTAGAACAGAACTAACATCCCTACAGGTGTAGACTAGAACAGAACTAATATCCCTACAGGTGTAGACTAGATGAACTAATATCCCTACAGGTGTAGACTAGATGAACTAATATCCCTACAGGTGTAGGCTAGAAAAGAACTAATATCCCTACAGGTGTAGACTAGAACAGAACTAATATCCCTACAGGTGTAGATTAGAACATAACTAATATCCCTACAGGTGTAGACTAGAACAGAACTAATATCCCTACAGGTGTAGACTATAACAGAACTAATATCCTACAGGTGTAGACTAGATGAACTAATATCCCTACAGGTGTAGACTAGAACAGAAATAATATCCCTACAGGTGTAGACTAGAACATAAATAATATCCCTACAGGTGTAGACTAGAACATAACTAATATCCCTACAGGTGTAGACTAGATGAACTAATATCCCTACAGGTGTAGACTAGATGAACTAATATCCCTACAGGTGTAGACTAGATGAACTAATATCCCTACAGGTGTAGGCTAGATGAACTAATATCCCTACAGGTGTAGACTAGAACATAACTAATATCCCTACAGGTGTAGAATAGAACAGAACTAATATCCCTACAGGTGTAGACAAGAACAGAACTAATATCCCTACAGGTGTAGACTAGAACAGAACTAATATCCCTAAAGGTTTAGACTAGAACAGATCTAATATCCCTACAGGTGTAGAGTAGGTGAACTAATATCCCTACAGGTGTAGACTAGAACAGAACAAATTTCCCTACAGGTGTAGACTAGATGAACTAATATCCCTACAGGTGTAGACTAGATTAACTAATATCCCTACAGGTGTAGACTAGAACAGAAATAATATCCCTACAGGTGTAGACTAGAACATAACTAATATCCCTACAGGTGTAGACTAGAACATAACTAATATCCCTACAGGTGTAGACTAGATGAACTAATATCCCTACAGGTATAGACTATATGAACTAATATCCCTACAGGTGTAGAATAGAACAGAACTAATATCCTTACAGGTGTAGACAAGAACAGAACTAATATCCCTACAGGTGTAGACTAGAACAGAACTAATATCCCTAAAGGTGTACACTAGATGAACTAATATCCCTACAGGTGTAGACTAGATTAACTAATATCCCTTTAGGTGTAGACTAGAACAGAACTAATATCCCTACAGGTGTAGACTAGAACAGAACTAATATCCCTACAGGTGTAGACTAGGACAGAACTAATATCCCTACAGGTGTTGACCAGTACAGAACTAATAACCCTACAGGTGTAGAATAGAAGAACTAATATCCCTACAGGTGTAGACTAGAACAGAACTAATATCCCTACAGGTGTAGACAAGAACTTAACTAATATCCCTACAGGTGTAGACTAGAACAGAACTAATATCCCTACAGGTGTAGACTAGAACAGAACTAATATCCCTACAGGTGTTGACTAGATTAACTAATATCCCTACAGGTGTAGGCTACAACAGAACTAATATCCCTACAGGTGTAGACTAGATGAACTAATATCCCTACAGGTGTAGACTAGAACAGAACTAATATCCCTACAGGTGTAGACTAGATGAACTAATTTCCCTACAGGTGTAGAGATGAAGTAATATCCCTACAGGTGTAGACTAGAACAGAACTAATATCCCTACAGGTGTAGACTAGAACAGAACTAATATCCCTACAGGTGTAGACTAGAACAGAACTAATATCCCTACAGGTGTAGACTAGATGAACTAATATCCCTACAGGTGTAGACTAGATGAACTAATATCCCTACAGGTGTAGACTATGAAGAACTAATATCCCTACAGGTGTAGACTAGAACAGAACTAATATCCCTACAGGTGTAGACTAGAACAGAACTAATATCCCTACAGGTGTAGACTAGAACAGAACTAATATCCCTACAGGTGTAGACTAGATGAACTAATATCCCTACAGGTGTAGACTAGATGAACTAATATCCCTACAGGTGTAGGCTAGAACAGAACTAATATCCCTACAGGTGTAGACTAGAACAGAACTAATATCCCTACAGGTGTAGACTAGAACATAACTAATATCCCTACAGGTGTAGACTAGAACAGAACTAATATCCCTACAGGTGTAGACTAGAACAGAACTAATATCCCTACAGGTGTAGACTAGATGAACTAATATCCCTACAGGTGTAGACTAGAACAGAACTAATATCCCTACAGGTGTAGACTAGAACATAAACTAATATCCCTACAGGTGTAGACTAGAACAAACTAATATCCCTACAGGTGTAGACTAGATGAACTAATATCCCTACAGGTGTAGACTAGATGAACTAATATCCCTACAGGTGTAGACTAGATGAACTAATATCCCTACAGGTGTAGACTAGATGAACTAATATCCCTACAGGTGTAGACTAGAACATAACTAATATCCCTACAGGTGTAGACTAGAACAGAACTAATATCCCTACAGGTGTAGACTAGAACAGAACTAATATCCCTACAGGTGTAGACTAGAACAGAACTAATATCCCTACAGGTGTAGACTAGAACAGAACTAATATCCCTACAGGTGTAGACTAGGTGAACTAATATCCCTACAGGTGTAGACTAGAACAGAACTAATATCCCTACAGGTGTAGACTAGATGAACTAATATCCCTACAGGTGTAGACTAGATGAACTAATATCCCTACAGGTGTAGACTAGATGAACTAATATCCCTACAGGTGTAGACCTAGAACATGAACTAATATCCCTACAGGTGTAGACTAGAACATGAACTAATATCCCTACAGGTGTAGACTAGATGAACTAATATCCCTACAGGTGTAGACTAGATGAACTAATATCCCTACAGGTGTAGACTAGACAGAACTAATATCCCTACAGGTGTAGACTAGAACAGAACTAATATCCCTACAGGTGTAGACTAGATGAACTAATATCCCTACAGGTGTAGACTAGATGAACTAATATCCCTACAGGTGTAGACTAGATTAACTAATATCCCTACAGGTGTAGACTAGAACAGAACTAATATCCCTACAGGTGTAGACTTGAACATGAACTAATATCCCTACAGGTGTAGACTAGATGAACTAATATCCCTACAGGTGTAGACTAGATGAACTAATATCCCTACAGGTGTAGACTAGATGAACTAATGTCCCTACAGGTGTAGGCTAGATGAACTAATATCCCTACAGGTGTAGACAAGATGAACTAATATCCCTACAGGTGTAGACTAGATGAACTAATATCCCTACAGGTGTAGACTAGATGAACTAATATCCCTACAGGTGTAGACTAGAACAGAACTAATATCCCTACAGGTGTAGACTAGAACAGAACTAATATCCCTACAGGTGTAGACTAGATGAACTAATATCCCTACAGGTGTAGACTAGATGAACTAATATCCCTACAGGTGTAGACTAGATGAACTAATATCCCTACAGGTGTAGACTAGAACATAACTAATATCCCTACAGGTGTAGACTAGAACAGAACTAATATCCCTACAGGTGTAGACTAGAACAGAACTAATATCCCTACAGGTGTAGACTAGAACAGAACTAATATCCCTACAGGTGTAGACTAGATGAACTAATATCCCTACAGGTGTAGACTAGATGAACTAATATCCCTACAGGTGTAGACTAGATGAACTAATATCCCTACAGGTGTAGGCTAGATTAACTAATATCCCTACAGGTGTAGACTAGAACAGAACTAATATCCCTACAGGTGTAGGCTAGATGAACTAATATCCCTACAGGTGTAGACTAGATTAACTAATATCCCTACAGGTGTAGACTAGAACAGAACTAATATCCCTACAGGTGTAGACTAGAACAGAACTAATATCCCTAAAGGTATAGACTAGAACAGAATTAATATCCCTACAGGTGTAGACTAGAACAGAACTAATATCCCTACAGGTGTAGACTAGATGAACTAATATCCCTACAGGTGTAGACTAGAACAGAACTAATATCCCTACAGGTGTAGACTAGAACAGAACTAATATCCCTACAGGTGTAGACTAGAACATAACTAATATCCCTACAGGTGTAGACTAGAACAGAACTAATATCCCTACAGGTGTAGACTAGAACAGAACTAATATCCCTACAGGTGTAGACTAGAACAGAACTAATATCCCTACAGGTGTAGACTAGAACAGAACTAATATCCCTACAGGTGTAGACTAGAACATGAACTAATATCCCTACAGGTGTAGACTAGAACAGAACTAATATCCCTACAGGTGTAGACTAGAACAGAACTAATATCCTACAGGTGTAGACTAGATGAACTAATATCCCTACAGGTGTAGACTAGAACAGAAATAATATCCCTACAGGTGTAGACTAGAACAGAACTAATATCCCTACAGGTGTAGACTAGAACATAACTAATATCCCTACAGGTGTAGACTAGATGAACTAATATCCCTACAGGTGTAGACTAGATGAACTAATATCCCTACAGGTGTAGACTAGATGAACTAATATCCCTACAGGTGTAGGCTAGATGAACTAATATCCCTACAGGTGTAGACTAGAACAGAACTAATATCCCTACAGGTGTAGACTAGAACAGAACTAATATCCTTACAGGTGTAGACAAGAACAGAACTAATATCCCTACAGGTGTAGACTAGAACAGAACTAATATCCCTAAAGGTGTAGACTAGAACAGAACTAATATCCCTACAGGTGTAGAGTAGGTGAACTAATATCCCTACAGGTGTAGACTAGAACAGAACTAATTTCCCTACAGGTGTAGACTAGATGAACTAATATCCCTACAGGTGTAGACTAGATTAACTAATATCCCTACAGGTGTAGACTAGAACAGAAATAATATCCCTACAGGTGTAGACTAGAACATAACTAATATCCCTACAGGTGTAGACTAGAACATAACTAATATCCCTACAGGTGTAGACTAGATGAACTAATATCCCTACAGGTATAGACTATATGAACTAATATCCCTACAGGTGTAGACTAGAACGTAACTAATATCCCTACAGGTGTAGATTAGAACAGAACTAATATCCCTACAGGTGTAGATTAGAACAGAACTAATATCCCTACAGGTGTAGACTAGATGAACTAATATCCCTACAGGTGTAGACTAGATGAACTAATATCCCTACAGGTGTAGACTAGATTAACTAATATCCCTACAGGTGTAGACTAGAACAGAACTAATATCCCTACAGGTGTAGACTAGAACATAACTAATATCCCTACAGGTGTAGACTAGATGAACTAATATCCCTACAGGTGTAGACTAGATGAACTAATATCCCTACAGGTGTAGACTAGATGAACTAATGTCCCTACAGGTGT
>CM059780.1:2969889-3074889 GCA_030435695.1 Brachymystax lenok tsinlingensis
GTTATAGCAGCACAGGGGGGGACCAACTCCACATTAATGCCCATGATTTTTGAATGAGATGTTGGACGAGCAGTTGTCCACATACATTTGGTAATGTAGTGAATGTGTTTGCCTTGTCCTGCCCTTCCCTGACTTGCCTTGCTTGGTTAACACACCAGCCTGCCATTCACTACTTATTGTTTAGTGCATACTCCTCAGCTTTCAGTCAAACTTCCTGCTACTCTTGCATGTTAGTCAGACAGATCACAACTCATAGCATAAGCACAGCTTTACACAGAGTTCTGTAGTGTGTCCGTGTGTGTGTGTGTGTGTGTGTGTGTGTGTGTGTGTGTGTGTGTGTGTGTGTGTGTGTGTGTGTGTGTGTGTGTGTGTGTGTGTGTGTGTGTGTGTGTGTGTGATCTCTGTCTGTGTGTGTGTGTGTGTGTGTGTTTGTGTGTGTGTGTGTGTGTGTGTGTACTTTAGTCAGACAGACAGCCTGAGTGATACCAGCTCAGCACAGCTTTACGGAGAGGAAGTAAGAGATTTCCGACATGGCCAGTGTTTAATTCCCGGAATTCTTAAGCCGTGTTAAGAATTTCTTTAGAGCTTTGGCAGCCGCACATATTACAGTGTACTGGAACAGTTCAATGACTGTGATATGTGGATGTCTATCCTACCTTAGTTGAATGTAATGACTGATATGTGGATGTCTATCCTACCTTAGTTGAATGTAATGACTGATATGTGGATGTCTACCCTACCTTAGTTGAATGTAATGACTGATATGTGGATGTCTACCCTACCTTAGTTGAATGTAATGACTGATATGTGGATGTCTACCCTACCTTAGTTGAATGTAATGACTGATATGTGGTTGTCTACCCTACCTTAGTTGAATGTAATGACTGATATGTGGATGTCTATCCTACCTTAGTTGAATGTAATGACTGATATGTGGATGTCTACCCTACCTTAGTTGAATGTAATGACTGATATGTGGTTGTCTATCCTACCTTAGTTGAATGTAATGACTGATATGTGGATGTCTACCCTACCTTAGTTGAATGTAATGACTGATATGTGGATGTCTACCCTACCTTAGTTGAATGTAATGACTGATATGTGGTTGTCTATCCTACCTTAGTTGAATGTAATGACTGATATGTGGATGTCTACCCTACCTTAGTTGAATGTAATGACTGATATGTGGATGTCTATCCTACCTTAGTTGAATGTAATGACTGATATGTGGATGTCTACCCTACCTTAGTTGAATGTAATGACTGATATGTGGATGTCTACCCTACCTTAGTTGAATGTAATGACTGATATGTGGTTGTCTATCCTACCTTAGTTGAATGTAATGACTGATATGTGGATGTCTACCCTACCTGAGTTGAATGTAATGACTGATATGTGGATGTCTACCCTACCTTAGTTGAATGTAATGACCTTTGATATGTGGATGTCTACCCTACCTTAGTTGAATGTAATGACTGATATGTGGTTGTCTATCCTACCTTAGTTGAATGTAATGACTGATATGTGGATGTCTACCCTACCTTAGTTGAATGTAATGACTGATATGTGGATGTCTATCCTACCTTAGTTGAATGTAATGACTGATATGTGGATGTCTACCCTACCTTAGTTGAATGTAATGACTGATATGTGGTTGTCTATCCTACCTTAGTTGAATGTAATGACTGATATGTGGATGTCTACCCTACCTGAGTTGAATGTAATGACTGATATGTGGATGTCTACCCTACCTTAGTTGAATGTAATGACTGATATGTGGATGTCTACCCTACCTTAGTTGAATGTAATGACTGATATGTGGTTGTCTATCCTACCTTAGTTGAATGTAATGACTGTATAACTACACATTAATAACACACATACATACTGTAAAATATACACATTAATAACACACATACATACTGTAAAATATACATATTAATAACACACATACATACTGTAAAATACACATTAATAACACACATACATACTGTAAAATACACATTAATAACACACATACATACTGTAAAATATACACATCAATAACACACATACATACTGTTAAATATACACATTAATGACACATACATACTGTACAATATACACATTAATAACACACATACATACTGTAAAATATACACATTAATAACACACATACATACTGTAAAATACACATTAATAACACACATACATACTGTAGAATATACATATTAATAACACACATACATACTGTAAAATACACATTAATAACACACATACATACTGTAAAATATACACATCAATAACACACATACATACTGTAAAATACACATTAATAACACATACATACTGTAAAATATACACATTAATAACACACATACATACTGTAAAATACACACATTAATAACACACATACATACTGTAAAATATACACATTAATAACACACATACATACTGTAAAATATACACATTAATAACACACATACATACTGTAAAATACACATTAATAACACACATACATACTGTAAAATACACACATTAATAACACACATACATACTGTAAAATACACATTAATAGCACACATACATACTGTAAAATACACATTAATAACACACATACATACTGTAGAATATACACATTAATAACACACATACATACTGTAAAATACACATTAATAACACACATACATACTGTAAAATACACACATTAATAACACACATACATACTGTAAAATACACATTAATAGCACACATACATACTGTAAAATACACATTAATAACACACATACATACTGTAGAATATACACATTAATAACACACATACATACTGTAGAATATACACATTAATAACACACATACATACTGTAAAATACACATTAATAACACACATACATACTGTAGAATATACACATTAATAACACACATACATACTGTAAAATACACATTAATAACACACATACATACTGTAAAATACACACATTAATAACACACATACATACTGTAAAATATACACATTAATAACACACATACATACTGTAAAATACACATTAATAACATACATACATACTGTAGAATATACACATTAATAACACACATACATACTGTAAAATACACACATTAATAACACACATACATACTGTAAAATACACATTAATAGCACACATACATACTGTAAAATACACATTAATAACACACATACATACTGTAGAATATACACATTAATAACACACATACATACTGTAAAATACACATTAATAACACACATACATACTGTAAAATACACACATTAATAACACACATACATACTGTAAAATACACATTAATAACACACATACATACTGTAGAATATACACATTAATAACACACATACATACTATAGAATATACACATTAATAACACACATACATACTGTAAAATACACACATTAATAACACACATACATACTGTAAAATATACACATTAATAACACACATACATACTGTAAAATATACACATTAATAACACACATACATACTGTAAAATACACACATTAATAACACACATACATACTGTAAAATACACATTAATAGCACACATACATACTGTAAAATACACATTAATAACACACATACATACTGTAGAATATACACATTAATAACACACATACATACTGTAAAATACACATTAATAACACACATACATACTGTAAAATACACACATTAATAACACACATACATACTGTAAAATACACATTAATAACACACATACATACTGTAAAATACACATTAATAGCACACATACATACTGTAAAATACACATTAGTAACACACATACATACTGTAGAATATACACATTAATAACACACATACATACTGTAAAATACACATTAATAACACACATACATACTGTAATATACACACATTAATAACACACATACATACTGTCAAATACACATTAATAACACACATACATACTGTAAAATACACATTAATAACACACATACATACTGTAGAATATACACATTAATGACACACATACATACTGTAAAATATACACATTAATAACACACATACATACTGTAAAATATACACATTAATAACACACATACATACTGTAAAATACACATTAATAACACACATACATACTGTACAATACACACATTAATAACACACATACATACTGTAAAATACACACATTAATAACACACATACATACTGTAAAATACACACATTAACATGCAAGTGGGGCACCAATGTATAAAATGGTGTTAAATAGATGAATAGATAAACAATGGAAAAGCACTGAGGCTTTACAGAGAGAAAATGCTGGGTTGCAGTCGTTACACAAAGGTGTGTGTGTGTGTGTGTGTGTGTGTGTGTGTGTGTGTGTGTGTGTGTGTGTGTGTGTGTGTGTGTGTGTGTGTGTGTGTGTGTGTGTGGCCTGTCTATTGACAGTATACTGCACCTTGGGCCAGTAAAAAAGTAAATGTGTCCTTTGTGAACCCCAGTGACTGTTGGAGGTTGGTTAATATTCAACTGGATAAACTACTACTGAAGAAAAATATAAACACAACATGCAACAATTTCAACGATTTTTAATGAGTTGCAGTTCTTGTAAGGAAATCAGTCAATTGAAATAATTAATTAGGCCCTAATCTATGGATTTCACATGACTGGGCAGGTGTGCAGCCATGGGTGGGCCTGTGGAACTTGGGAGCCAGGCCCCACTGGGGAGCTAGGCCCTGCCAATCCAAATGACTTTTTCCCCACAAAAGGGCTTTATTAGAGACAGAAATTATCCTCAGTTTCATCAGCTGTCTGGTCTCATGATTGCACAGGTAAAGAAGCCGGATGTGGAGGTCCTGGCCTGGCATGGTTACACGTGGTCTGCGGTTGTGAGGCTGGTTGGCCGTACGGCAAAATTCTCTAAAATAACATTGGAGGCGGCTTATGGTAGAAAAATGTACATTCAATTCTCTGGCAACAGCTCTGGTGGACATTCCTGCAGTGGCATTGTTTTTTGTGTCAAAACTGAAGATTTTAGTGGCCTTTTATTGTCCCCAGCATAAAGTGCCCCTGTGTAATGATCATGCTGTTTAATCAGCTTCTTGATATGCCACACCTGTCAGGAGGATGGATTGTCTTCCGGCGCCGACAGAGATGGCAGCCTCGCTTCACGTTCTCAGGAAGCTATGCAGTATTTTGCTTTTTTTATGGATTACTTTTTACATTTTTACCCCGGGAAATCTTAAGTTTTATTACATACAGCTGGGAGGAATTATTGGATATAAGAGCAACGTCAACTTATCAACATTACGACCAGGAATACGACTTTCCCGAAGCGGATCCTCTGTTTGGTCCACCAACCAGGACAATAGACTGGATCCCAGCCGGCGAACCAAAACAACGGCGGCGCAGGAGAAGGGGCAGACGGGGGCGGTGTTCTGGTCAGGCTCCCTAGACGGGCACATCGTGCACCTCTCACGACTATACTGCTTGCCAATGTCCAGTCTCTGGACAACAAGGTAGACGAAATCAGAGCAAGGATTGCCTTCCAGAGAGACATCAGAGACATCATCATCAGACCTGGGCCCTGACAGTAAATCTCAGTAAGACAAAAATAATGGTGTTCCAAAACAGGTCCAGTTGCCAGGACCACAAATACAAATGCCATCTAGACACCATTGTCCTAGAGCATACAAAAAGCTATATATACCTCCGCCTAAACATCAATGCCACAGGTAACTTCCACAAAGCTGTGAATGATCTGAGTGACAAGGCAAGAAGGACCTTCTACACCATCAAAAGGAACATAAAATTCAACATACCAATTAGATTGTGGCAAAAGAATACATGAATTAGTTATAGAACCCATTTACGTCTATTCACCAACCAAAATGGGACAAACATCAAATTGAGACTCTGCATGCAGAATTCTGCAAAAAATAACCTCAATGTACAATGTAAAACACCAAATAACGCATGCAGAGCAGAATTAGGTCGATACCCGCTAATTATCAAAATCCAGAAAAGAGCCGTTAAATTCTACAAGGAAGGGATTCCCAAACCTTCCATAACAAAGCCATCACCTACAGAGAGATGAACCTGGAGAAGAGTCCCCTAAGCACGCTGGTCCTGGGGCTCTGTTCACAAACACAAACAGACCCCACAGAGCCCCAGGACAGCAACACAAGGTAAAGCCCCGCCTTATCTCAGCTCACTGGTCACCATAGCAGCACCCACCCGTAGCACGCGCTCCAGCAGGTATATTTCACTGGTCACCCCCAAAGCCAATTCCTCCTTCGGCCACCTTTCCTTCCAGTTCTCTGCTGCCAATAACTGGAACGAACTGCAAAAATCACTGAAGCTGGAGTCTTATATCTCCCTCACTAACTTTAAGCACCAGATGTCAGAGCAGCTCACAGATCACTGCACCTGTACATAGCCCATCTGTAAATAGCCCATCCAACTACCTCATCCCCATACTGTTATTTATTTTATTTATTTTTGCTCCTTTGTACACCAGTATCTCTACTTGTACACTCGTCTTCTGCACATCTGTCACTCCAGTGTTTAATTGCTATATTGTAATTATTTCACCACTATGGCCTATTTATTGCCTTACCTCCCTTATCCTACCTCATTTGTACACACTGTATATAGTCTTTTCTACTGTATTATTGACTGTATGTTTGTTTACTCCATGTGTAACTCTGTGTTGTTGTTTGTGTTGCACTGCTTTGCTTTATCTTGGCCAGGTCGCAGTTGTAAATGAGAACTTGTTCTCAACTGGCCTACCTGTATTATGACATCATATAGAACTACCTGGTTAAATAAAGGTGAAATAAATATTTTTTAAACAATTAGACCCAACCAAACCAAGACCTCTGGTCCAACCCTGGGGCTGGGTTTAGCCAGGTGTCCTCTGGTCCAACCCTGGGGCTGGGTTTAGCCAGGTGTCCTCTGGTCCAACCCTGGGGTTTTTCTATTTGCAAATAGCCAGCCATGTCAGTCAATGAGAGCTATTTCCTCATCAAGGTGATCTGTCTGGCTGTGTCTCCTCCCTGGCATTGTTTGACTATGAATGAAATGTAAACAAGGCTGTGAGTGAGTGGACTTTATCCCTCTTTGTTGAAAGAGAGAGGGGGAGAGAGAGGGGGAGAAAGAGAGAGGAGAGAGAGAGAGAGAGAGGGAGAGAGCGTTTAATCATTTGCATGAAGCAACACGGTCAAGTTCCACTGTTTCATAGCTGTGTGTCCAGAATGATGATATTAACACCAGACAATGACTGGATATCTTAGTTGTTTGGAAGAACAGCCCATAACACTCAGACCAACTAAATCATCATGTCTCACCCCACCCCTCTATACCCAGCCCCTAACCCCCAACCCCTCTACACCCAGCCCCTAACCCCTCCACCCCTCTACACCCAGCACCTAACCCCCCAACCCCTCTACACCAGCCCCTAAACCCCCCCACCCCTCTACACCCAGCCCCTAAACCCCCACCCTCTACACCCAGCCCCTAACCCCCAGCCCCTAAACCCCCCACCCCTCTACACCCAGCCACTAACCCCCACCACTCTACTCCCAGCCCCTAACCCCCACCCTCTACACCCAGCCCCTAACCCCCACCCTCTACACCCAGCCCCTAACCCCCACCCCTCTACACCCAGACCCTAATGCACCCACCCTCTACACCCAGCCCCTAACCCCTGTGTATATAGCCAAGTTATTACCTCGTACCGCTGCACATCGACTTGGTACTGGTACCCTGTGTGTATAGCCAAGTTATTACCTCGTACGCCTGCACATCAACTTGGTACTGGTACCCTGTGTGTATAGCCAAGTTATTACCTCGTACCGCTGCACATCGACTTGGTACTGGTACCCTGTGTGTATAGCCAAGTTATTACCTCGTACCGCTGCACATCGACTTGGTACTGGTACCCTGTGTGTATAGCCAAGTTATTACCTCGTACCGCTGCACATCGACTTGGTACTGGTACCCTGTGTATATAGCCAAGTTATTACCTCGTACCGCTGCACATCGACTTGGTACTGGTACCCTGTGTGTATAGCCAAGTTATTACCTCGTACCGCTGCACATCGACTTGGTACTGGTACCCTGTGTGTATAGCCAAGTTATTACCTCCTACCGCTGCACATCGACTTGGTACTGGTACCCCGTGTGTATAGCCAAGTTATTACCTCGTACCGCTGCACATCGACTTGGTACTGGTACCCTGTGTGTATAGCCAAGTTATCATTCATTCATCATAATCTATTTATTTATACTTTATACGTTATTGTGTTTTATTACTTTTCCGTTATTTCTCTATTTTCTTTCTCTCTGTATTGTTGGGCCCATAAGTAAGTCACTGTTAGTCCACACCTGTTGTTTTACCAAGCATGTGACAAATACAATTATATATATTTGTGTTTAACTGAAAGCGGATCTACCGGTACCGACTAGTGGAACCTCGAGAGTTAACCATCCCTGTGAACGGCTTTTGTGTGTAATATTTTTACATCAACAAAATGAAGTCCGGTAGGTTGGAACCTTTTTTCAGCAGAGCTTTGTAAACTAAAAAGGAGTCGTGATTTACAGGACTTTAATGAGGACCAGACCACCTTCTGATACAGGATGCAGTGATGGTAACCTGAGGACCAGACCACCTTCTGATACAGGATGCAGCGATGGTAACCTGAGGACCAGACCACCTTCTGATACAGGATGCAGTGATGGTAACCTGAGGACCAGACCACCTTCTGATACAGGATGCAGCGATGGTAACCTGAGGACCAGACCACCTTCTGATACAGGATGCAGTGATGGTAACCTGAGGACCAGACCACCTTCTGATACAGGATGCAGTGATGGTAACCTGAGGACCAGACCACCTTCTGATACAGGATGCAGCGATGGTAACCTGAGGACCAGACCACCTTCTGATACAGGATGCAGCGATGGTAACCTGAGGACCAGACCACCTTCTGATACAGGATGCAGTGATGGTAACCTGAGGACCAGACCACCTTCTGATACAGGATGCAGTGATGGTAACCTGAGGACCAGACCACCTTCTGATACAGGATGCAGTGATGGTAACCTGAGGACCAGACCACCTTCTGATACAGGATGCAGTGATGGTAACCTGAGGACCAGACCACCTTCTGATACAGGATGCAGTGATGGTAACCTGAGGATCAGACCACCTTCTGATACAGGATGCAGCGATGGTAACCTGAGGACCAGACCACCTTCTGATACAGGATGCAGTGATGGTAACCTGAGGACCAGACCACCTTCTGATACAGGATGCAGTGATGGTAACCTGAGGACCAGACCACCTTCTGATACAGGATGCAGCGATGGTAACCTGAGGACCAGACCACCTTCTGATACAGGATGCAGTGATGGTAACCTGAGGACCAGACCACCTTCTGATACAGGATGCAGTGATGGTAACCTGAGGACCAGACCACCTTCTGATACAGGATGCAGTGATGGTAACCTGAGGACCAGACCACCTTCTGATACAGGATGCAGTGATGGTAACCTGAGGACCAGACCACCTTCTGATACAGGATGCAGCGATGGTAACCTGAGGACCAGACCACCTTCTGATACAGGATGCAGTGATGGTAACCTGAGGACCAGACCACCTTCTGATACAGGATGCAGTGATGGTAACCTGAGGACCAGACCACCTTCTGATACAGGATGCAGTGATGGTAACCTGAGGACCAGACCACCTTCTGATACAGGATGCAGTGATGGTAACCTGAGGACCAGACCACCTTCTGATACAGGATGCAGCGATGGTAACCTGAGGACCAGACCACCTTCTGATACAGGATGCAGCGATGGTAACCTGAGGACCAGACCACCTTCTGATACAGGATGCAGTGATGGTAACCTGAGGACCAGACCACCTTCTGATACAGGATGCAGTGATGGTAACCTGAGGACCAGACCACCTTCTGATACAGGATGCAGCGATGGTAACCTGAGGACCAGACCACCTTCTGATACAGGATGCAGCGATGGTAACCTGAGGACCAGACCACCTTCTGATACAGGATGCAGTGATGGTAACCTGAGGACCAGACCACCTTCTGATACAGGATGCAGTGATGGTAACCTGAGGACCAGACCACCTTCTGATACAGGATGCAGAAACCTGATAAAACAAAATGTGCATCTAAAGGGTTTAGAGTGGGGGTCTGCTGCAGTTTCATAAATGTTGTTACCATAATTCAAAACTGTCAGGAAAGTTGATTGTACAATCCGTTTCCTGCTGTTTAGAGAGAAGTTTTTTTTAAAGCAGCCCACTTTAAATCTCTTCCTTTTCTTCCTTCAGTCCAAAATGCTTGCTGAGACAATCATCCAATGAGTAAACATGTAGTCCAAAGAGACATTTTTGTGTGAATTACAACAACATATATTTTGTTTTTTCCCTCATTAAGTACAAGTTGCCAATGGCAAGACAAACAGATCTGGGACCAGGCTACCGTAGCTCTGCTCTGGTCTGTATTACCTGCTGTCCTCCTTATCATCCCAAAGACAGGCTTTCTAGTTACCTCCTCTAGTCTGATGCCACTGGGTGCTAAATCCAGGCATTGATGTATCTGTGGGAGGGGCAGGTTGCAGGTGGAAGGGTGGGGTGGTGGTGGTGGTGGTTAGGTGACAGATGGCCCTGGTGGCTGGGGTCCAGATCCGCAGGCTACTGGCTGTGGACAGCTCTCAATTTCTTCCCCTCTGTCCCCATGTCTTTACCTCTCTCTCTCTCTCTCTCTCTCTCTCTCTCTCTCTCTCTCTCTCTCTCTCTCTCTCTCTCTCTGGCGGTGGGAGCCTGGGAGGTTGGAAGGAGGGTGGGAGAGCTTGGAGGCTGGATGCGTCAACGGATGTTCCTCAGCTGTGTTGTAGCTGGAACCAGGCCTGCTAGAGGAAGTACAGAGGAGAGGCAACATAATGAATCCCACACCATCAACATCCCATAGCCTCCTCTTGACAACATGCACTTTTATAGTGAGGGGGGAGAGGATAGGGGTTGGATGGATGAGGAGAGAGAGAGAGGGAAGGGGGAAGAGGGAGGAGGAGGGAGAATGGACTTGATTTATGACTGTGATATGTGGTTGAGAGAGAGGAAAGGAGAGAGAGAGAGGAGAGAGAGGACAGGAGAGAAAGAGAGGAGAGAGAGGACAGGAGAGAGATTGAGGGGACAGGGGAGAGAGGAGAGAGAGTTTAGCATGTGTTGAATTTATGAAAGGATTTCTGAATCTCAGCAGGAGAAATACTTTACTTTATGATCATTCACAAGACAAGCTGTTGCGTCTTAGCAAATCTGTATAGTTTAGAACTAATTCAAATGTGTTGGAGGGAGTCAGGGAGGGAAATATTCATAGAAGTGCACTATAGTCAATAGGGAGCCATTTTGGATGCACTATAGTGAATAGGGAGCCATTTTGGAAGCACTATAGTGATTATGAATCCATTTTGGATGGACTATAGTGAACAGGAATCCATTTTGGATGCACTATAGTGAATAGGGAGCCATTTTGGATGCACTATAGTGAATAGTGAATAGGGAGTCATTTTGGATGCACTATAGTGAATAATGAATAGGAATCCATTTTGGATGCACTATAGTGAATAGGGAGCCATTCTGGATGCACTATAGTGAATAGGGAGCCATTTTGGATGCACTACAGTGAATAGGGAGGCATTTTGGATGCACAATACTGAATATGAATACAATTTGGATGCACTATAGTGAATAGGGAGCCATTTTGGATGCACTATAGTGAATAGGAATCCATTTTGGATGCACTATAGTGAATTGGGAGCCATTTTGAATGCAATATAGTAAATAGTGAATAGGGAGCCATTTTGGATACACTATTGTGAATAGTGAATAGGGAGCCATTTTGGATGCACAATATTGATTAGGGAGCCATTTAGGATGCACTATAGGAATCCATTTTGGATGCACTATAGTGAACATGGAGCCATTTTGGATGCACTATAGTGAATAGTGAATAGGGAGCCATTTTGGATGCACTATAGTGAATAGTGAACATGGAGCCATTTTGGATGCACTATAGTGAATAGTGAACATGGAGCCATTTTGGATGCACTATAGTGAATAGTGAACATGGAGCCATTTTGGATGCACTATAGTGAATAGTAAAAAGGAATCCATTTTGGATGCACTATAGTGAATAGGAAGCCATTTGTCATACACTATAGTGAAAAGTGAACAAGGAGGCATTTTGGATGCACTATAGTGATTATGAATCCATTTTCGATGCACTATAGTGAATAGGAATCAATGTTGGATGCACTATAGTGAATAGTGAATAGGGAGCCATTTTGGATGCACTATAGTGAATAGTGAATAGGGAGCCATTTTGGATGCACTATAGTGAATAATGAATAGGAATTCATTTTGGATGCACTATAGTGAATAGTGAATAGGGAGTCATTTTGGATGCACTATAGTGAATAATGAATAGGAATCCATTTTGGATGCACTATAGTGAATAGGAGCCATTCTGGATGCACTATAGTGAATAGGGAGCCATTTTGGATGCACTACAGTGAATAGGGAGGCATTTTGGATGCACAATACTGAATATGAATACAATTTGGATGCACTATAGTGAATAGGGAGCCATTTTGGATGCACTATAGTGAATAGGAATCCATTTTGGATGCACTATAGTGAATTGGGAGCCATTTTGAATGCAATATAGTAAATAGTGAATAGGGAGCCATTTTGGATACACTATTGTGAATAGTGAATAGGGAGCCATTTTGGATGCACAATATTGATTAGGGAGCCATTTAGGATGCACTATAGGAATCCATTTTGGATGCACTATAGTGAACATGGAGCCATTTTGGATGCACTATAGTGAATAGTGAATAGGGAGCCATTTTGGATACACTATTGTGAATAGTGAATAGGGAGCCATTTTGGATGCACAATATTGATTAGGGAGCCATTTAGGATGCACTATAGGAATCCATTTTGGATGCACTATAGTGAACATGGAGCCATTTTGGATGCACTATAGTGAATAGTGAATAGGGAGCCATTTTGGATGCACTATAGTGAATAGTGAACATGGAGCCATTTTGGATGCACTATAGTGAATAGTGAACATGGAGCCATTTTGGATGCACTATAGTGAATAGTAAAAAGGAATCCATTTTGGATGCACTATAGTGAATAGGAAGCCATTTGTCATACACTATAGTGAAAAGTGAACAAGGAGGCATTTTGGATGCACTATAGTGATTATGAATCCATTTTCGATGCACTATAGTGAATAGGAATCAATGTTGGATGCACTATAGTGAATAGTGAATAGGGAGCCATTTTGGATGCACTATAGTGAATAGTGAATAGGGAGCCATTTTGGATGCACTATAGTGAATAATGAATAGGAATTCATTTTGGATGCACTATAGTGAATAGTGAATAGGGAGTCATTTTGGATGCACTATAGTGAATATGGAGACAATTTGGAGGCACTATAGTGAATAGTCAAAAGGAATCCAGGAAGCCATTTTGGATTTACTATAGTGAATAGGAATCCTTTTTGGATGCACAATAGTGAATAGTGAATAGGGAGGCATTTTGGATGCACAATAGTGAATATGAATACATTTTGGATGCACTATAGTGAATTGGGAGCCATTTTGGATGCAATATAATGAACAGTGAATAGGGAGCCATTTTTGATGCACTATTGTGAATAGTGAATAGCGAGCAATTTTGGATGCACAATATTGATTAGGGAGCCATTTAGGACGCACTATAGGAATCCATTTTGGATGCACTATAGTGAATAGGGTGCCATTTGTGATACACAATAGTGAAAAGTGAACAGGAATAATTTTTGGATGCACTATAGTGAATAGTGAAAAGGGAGGCATTTTGGATACACAATAGTGAATAGGAACCTATTTTGGATGCACTATAGTGAATAGGGAGCCATTTTGGATGCACTATAGTGAATAGAGAGCAAGTTTGGATGCACTATAGTGAATATGGAGACAATTTGGAGGCACTATAGTGAACATGGAGCCATTTTGGATGCAATATAGTGAATATGGAGCCATTTTGGATGCACTATAGGGAATAATGAATAGGAATCAATTTTGGATGCACTATAGTGAATAGGGAGCCATTTTTGGATGCACTTTAGTGAATAGGAATCCATTTTGGATGCACTCTAGTGTATAATGAATAAGAATCCATTTTGGATGCACTATAGTGAATAGGAGCCATTTTGGATACACTACAGTGAAAAGTGAACAGGAATCATTTTTGGATGCACTATAGTGAATTTGAATCAATGTTGGATGCACTATAGTGAATAGTGATTAGTTAGACATTTTGGATGCACTCTATTGAACAGGAGCCATGTTGGATGCACTACAGTGAACAGGGAGCCATTTTGGATGCACTATAGTGAATAGGGAGCCGTTTTGGATCCACTATAGTGAGTAGTGAATAGGAATCAATTTTGGATGCACTGTAGTAAATAGGGAGCCATTTTGGACGCACTATAGTGAACAGGGAGCCATTTTGGACGCACTATAGTGAATAGGGTGCCTTTTGTGATACACTCTAGTGAAAAGTGAACAGGAATCATTTTTGGATGCACTATAGTGAATAGTGAATAGGGAGGCATTTTGGATGCAATATAGTGAATAAGAATCCATTTTGGATGCACTATAGTGAATAGGAATCAATTTTGGATGCACTGTAGTAAATAGGGAGCCATTTTGGACGCACTATAGTGAACAGGGAGCCATTTTGGACGCACTATAGTGAATAGGGTGCCTTTTGTGATACACTCTAGTGAAAAGTGAACAGGAATCATTTTTGGATGCACTATAGTGAATAGTGAATAGGGAGGCATTTTGGATGCAATATAGTGAATAAGAATCCAATTTGGAGGCACTATAGTGAATAGTCAAAAGGAATCCAGGAAGCCATTTTGGATTTACTATAGTGAATAGGAATCCTTTTTGGATGCACAATAGTGAATAGTGAATAGGGAGGCATTTTGGATGCACAATAGTGAATATGAATACATTTTGGATGCACTATAGTGAATTGGGAGCCATTTTGGATGCAATATAATGAACAGTGAATAGGGAGCCATTTTGGATGCACTATTGTGAATAGTGAATAGCGAGCAATTTTGGATGCACAATATTGATTAGGGAGCCATTTAGGACGCACTATAGGAATCCATTTTGGATGCACTATAGTGAATAGGGTGCCATTTGTGATACACAATAGTGAAAAGTGAACAGGAATAATTTTTGGATGCACTATAGTGAATAGTGAAAAGGGAGGCATTTTGGATACACAATAGTGAATAGGAACCTATTTTGGATGCACTATAGTGAATAGGAGCCATTTTGGATGCACTATAGTGAATAGAGAGCAATTTTGGATGCACTATAGTGAATATGGAGACAATTTGGAGGCACTATAGTGAACATGGAGCCATTTTGGATGCAATATAGTGAATATGGAGCCATTTTGGATGCACTATAGGGAATAATGAATAGGAATCAATTTTGGATGCACTATAGTGAATAGGGAGCCATTTTTGGATGCACTTTAGTGAATAGGAATCCATTTTGGATGCACTCTAGTGTATAATGAATAAGAATCCATTTTGGATGCACTATAGTGAATAGGGAGCCATTTTGGATACACTACAGTGAAAAGTGAACAGGAATCATTTTTGGATGCACTATAGTGAATTTGAATCAATGTTGGATGCACTATAGTGAATAGTGATTAGTTAGACATTTTGGATGCACTCTATTGAACAGGGAGCCATGTTGGATGCACTACAGTGAACAGGGAGCCATTTTGGATGCACTATAGTGAATAGGGAGCCGTTTTGGATCCACTATAGTGAATAGGGTGCCTTTTGTGATACACTCTAGTGAAAAGTGAACAGGAATCATTTTTGGATGCACTATAGTGAATAGGGAGCCGTTTTGGATCCACTATAGTGAGTAGTGAATAGGAATCAATTTTGGATGCACTGTAGTAAATAGGGAGCCATTTTGGACGCACTATAGTGAACAGGGAGCCATTTTGGACGCACTATAGTGAATAGGGTGCCTTTTGTGATACACTCTAGTGAAAAGTGAACAGGAATCATTTTTGGATGCACTATAGTGAATAGTGAATAGGGAGGCATTTTGGATGCAATATAGTGAATAAGAATCCATTTTGGATGCACTATAGTGAATAGGGAGCCATTTTAGATACACTATAGTGAAAAGTGAACAGGAATAATTTTTGGATGCACTACAGTGAATAGTGAATAGGGAGGCATTTTGGATGCACTATAGTGAATAGGGAGCCGTTTTGGATCCACTACAGTGAGTAGTGAACAGGAATCATTTTTTGATGCACGATAGTGAATAGCGAACAGGAATCAATTTTGGATGCACTATAGTGAATAGGCAGCAATTCTGGATGCACTATAGTGAATAGTAATACATTGTGGATGCACTATAGTGAATAGTAATACATTTTGGATGCACTATAGTGAATAGTAATACATTGTGGATGCACTATAGTGAATAGGGTGCCATTTTGGATGCACTACAGTGAATAATGAATAGGAATCAATTTTGGATGCACTATAGTGAATAATGAATAGGAATCAATTTTGGATGCACTATAGTGAATAATGAATAGGAATCAATTTTGGATGCACTATAGTAAATAGGGAACCATTTTGGATGCACTATACTGAATAGGGAGCCATTTTGGACGCACTATATTGAACAGGGAGCCATTTTGGACGCACTATAGTGAATCGGGTGCCAATTTGGATGCACTATAGTGAATAGGGAGCCATTGTGGATGCACTATAGTGAACAGGGAGCCATTGTGGATGCACTATACTGAATAGTGAACAGGAATAGATTTTGGATACACTATAGTAAATAGGGAGCCATTGTGGATGCACTATAGTGAATAGGGAGCCATTTTGGATGCACTACAATGAGTAGTAAATAGGAATCAATTTTGGATGCACTATAGTAAATAGGGAACCATTTTGGATGCACTATACTGAATAGTGAACAGGAATAGATTTTGGATACACTATAGTTAATAGTAATCCATTTTTGATACCCTACAGTGAACAGTGAATAGGGAGGCATTTTGGATGCACTATAGTGAATAGTGAATAAGGAGGCATTTTGGATGCACTATAGTGAATTGTGAACAGGAATCCATTTTGGATACACTATAGTGAATAGTAAGCCATTTGTCATACACTATAGTGAAAAGTGAACAAGGAGGCATTTTGGATGCACTATAGTGATTATGAATCCATTTTCGATGCACTATAGTGAATAGGAATCAATGTTGGATGCACTATAGTGAATAGTGAATAGGGAGCCATTTTGGATGCACTATAGTGAATAGTGAATAGGGAGCCATTTTGGATGCACTATAGTGAATAATGAATAGGAATTCATTTTGGATGCACTATAGTGAATAGTGAATAGGGAGTCATTTTGGATGCACTATAGTGAATAATGAATAGGAATCCATTTTGGATGCACTATAGTGAATAGGGAGCCATTCTGGATGCACTATAGTGAATAGGGAGCCATTTTGGATGCACTACAGTGAATAGGGAGGCATTTTGGATGCACAATACTGAATATGAATACAATTTGGATGCACTATAGTGAATAGGGAGCCATTTTGGATGCACTATAGTGAATAGGAATCCATTTTGGATGCACTATAGTGAATTGGGAGCCATTTTGAATGCAATATAGTAAATAGTGAATAGGGAGCCATTTTGGATACACTATTGTGAATAGTGAATAGGGAGCCATTTTGGATGCACAATATTGATTAGGGAGCCATTTAGGATGCACTATAGGAATCCATTTTGGATGCACTATAGTGAACATGGAGCCATTTTGGATGCACTATAGTGAATAGTGAATAGGAGCCATTTTGGATGCACTATAGTGAATAGTGAACATGGAGCCATTTTGGATGCACTATAGTGAATAGTGAACATGGAGCCATTTTGGATGCACTATAGTGAATAGTAAAAGGAATCCATTTTGGATGCACTATAGTGAATAGGAAGCCATTTGTCATACACTATAGTGAAAAGTGAACAAGGAGGCATTTTGGATGCACTATAGTGATTATGAATCCATTTTCGATGCACTATAGTGAATAGGAATCAATGTTGGATGCACTATAGTGAATAGTGAATAGGAGCCATTTTGGATGCACTATAGTGAATAGTGAATAGGGAGCCATTTTGGATGCACTATAGTGAATAATGAATAGGAATTCATTTTGGATGCACTATAGTGAATAGTGAATAGGGAGTCATTTTGGATGCACTATAGTGAATATGGAGACAATTTGGAGGCACTATAGTGAATAGTCAAAAGGAATCCAGGAAGCCATTTTGGATTTACTATAGTGAATAGGAATCCTTTTTGGATGCACAATAGTGAATAGTGAATAGGGAGGCATTTTGGATGCACAATAGTGAATATGAATACATTTTGGATGCACTATAGTGAATTGGGAGCCATTTTGGATGCAATATAATGAACAGTGAATAGGGAGCCATTTTGGATGCACTATTGTGAATAGTGAATAGCGAGCAATTTTGGATGCACAATATTGATTAGGGAGCCATTTAGGACGCACTATAGGAATCCATTTTGGATGCACTATAGTGAATAGGGTGCCATTTGTGATACACAATAGTGAAAAGTGAACAGGAATAATTTTTGGATGCACTATAGTGAATAGTGAAAAGGGAGGCATTTTGGATACACAATAGTGAATAGGAACCTATTTTGGATGCACTATAGTGAATAGGAGCCATTTTGGATGCACTATAGTGAATAGAGAGCAATTTTGGATGCACTATAGTGAATATGGAGACAATTTGGAGGCACTATAGTGAACATGGAGCCATTTTGGATGCAATATAGTGAATATGGAGCCATTTTGGATGCACTATAGGGAATAATGAATAGGAATCAATTTTGGATGCACTATAGTGAATAGGAGCCATTTTTGGATGCACTTTAGTGAATAGGAATCCATTTTGGATGCACTCTAGTGTATAATGAATAAGAATCCATTTTGGATGCACTATAGTGAATAGGGAGCCATTTTGGATACACTATAGTGAAAAGTGAACAGGAATCATTTTTGGATGCACTATAGTGAATTTGAATCAATGTTGGATGCACTATAGTGAATAGTGATTAGTTAGACATTTTGGATGCACTCTATTGAACAGGGAGCCATGTTGGATGCACTACAGTGAACAGGGAGCCATTTTGGATGCACTATAGTGAATAGGGAGCCGTTTTGGATCCACTATAGTGAGTAGTGAATAGGAATCAATTTTGGATGCACTGTAGTAAATAGGAGCCATTTTGGACGCACTATAGTGAACAGGGAGCCATTTTGGACGCACTATAGTGAATAGGGTGCCTTTTGTGATACACTCTAGTGAAAAGTGAACAGGAATCATTTTTGGATGCACTATAGTGAATAGTGAATAGGGAGGCATTTTGGATGCAATATAGTGAATAAGAATCCATTTTGGATGCACTATAGTGAATAGGGAGCCATTTTAGATACACTATAGTGAAAAGTGAACAGGAATAATTTTTGGATGCACTACAGTGAATAGTGAATAGGAGGCATTTTGGATGCACTATAGTGAATAGGGAGCCGTTTTGGATCCACTACAGTGAGTAGTGAACAGGAATCATTTTTGATGCCACGATAGTGAATAGCGAACAGGAATCAATTTTGGATGCACTATAGTGAATAGGCAGCAATTCTGGATGCACTATAGTGAATAGTAATACATTGTGGATGCACTATAGTGAATAGTAATACATTTTGGATGCACTATAGTGAATAGTAATACATTGTGGATGCACTATAGTGAATAGGGTGCCATTTTGGATGCACTACAGTGAATAATGAATAGGAATCAATTTTGGATGCACTATAGTGAATAATGAATAGGAATCAATTTTGGATGCACTATAGTGAATAATGAATAGGAATCAATTTTGGATGCACTATAGTAAATAGGGAACCATTTTGGATGCACTATACTGAATAGGGAGCCATTTTGGACGCACTATATTGAACAGGGAGCCATTTTGGACGCACTATAGTGAATCGGGTGCCAATTTGGATGCACTATAGTGAATAGGGAGCCATTGTGGATGCACTATAGTGAACAGGGAGCCATTGTGGATGCGCTATACTGAATAGTGAACATGAATAGATTTTGGATACACTATAGTAAATAGGGAGCCATTGTGGATGCACTATAGTGAATAGGGAGCCATTTTGGATGCACTACAATGAGTAGTAAATAGGAATCAATTTTGGATGCACTATAGTAAATAGGGAACCATTTTGGATGCACTATACTGAATAGTGAACAGGAATAGATTTTGGATACACTATAGTTAATAGTAATCCATTTTTGATACCCTACAGTGAACAGTGAATAGGGAGGCATTTTGGATGCACTATAGTGAATAGTGAATAAGGAGGCATTTTGGATGCACTATAGTGAATTGTGAACAGGAATCCATTTTGGATACACTATAGTGAATAGTAAGCCATTTGTCATACACTATAGTGAAAAGTGAACAAGGAGGCATTTTGGATGCACTATAGTGATTATGAATCCATTTTCGATGCACTATAGTGAATAGGAATCAATGTTGGATGCACTATAGTGAATAGTGAATAGGGAGCCATTTTGGATGCACTATAGTGAATAGTGAATAGGGAGCCATTTTGGATGCACTATAGTGAATAATGAATAGGAATTCATTTTGGATGCACTATAGTGAATAGTGAATAGGAGTCATTTTGGATGCACTATAGTGAATAATGAATAGGAATCCATTTTGGATGCACTATAGTGAATAGGGAGCCATTCTGGATGCACTATAGTGAATAGGGAGCCATTTTGGATGCACTACAGTGAATAGGGAGGCATTTTGGATGCACAATACTGAATATGAATACAATTTGGATGCACTATAGTGAATAGGAGCCATTTTGGATGCACTATAGTGAATAGGAATCCATTTTGGATGCACTATAGTGAATTGGGAGCCATTTTGAATGCAATATAGTAAATAGTGAATAGGGAGCCATTTTGGATACACTATTGTGAATAGTGAATAGGGAGCCATTTTGGATGCACAATATTGATTAGGGAGCCATTTAGGATGCACTATAGGAATCCATTTTGGATGCACTATAGTGAACATGGAGCCATTTTGGATGCACTATAGTGAATAGTGAATAGGGAGCCATTTTGGATGCACTATAGTGAATAGTGAACATGGAGCCATTTTGGATGCACTATAGTGAATAGTGAACATGGAGCCATTTTGGATGCACTATAGTGAATAGTAAAAAGGAATCCATTTTGGATGCACTATAGTGAATAGGAAGCCATTTGTCATACACTATAGTGAAAAGTGAACAAGGAGGCATTTTGGATGCACTATAGTGATTATGAATCCATTTTCGATGCACTATAGTGAATAGGAATCAATGTTGGATGCACTATAGTGAATAGTGAATAGGGAGCCATTTTGGATGCACTATAGTGAATAGTGAATAGGGAGCCATTTTGGATGCACTATAGTGAATAATGAATAGGAATTCATTTTGGATGCACTATAGTGAATAGTGAATAGGGAGTCATTTTGGATGCACTATAGTGAATATGGAGACAATTTGGAGGCACTATAGTGAATAGTCAAAAGGAATCCAGGAAGCCATTTTGGATTTACTATAGTGAATAGGAATCCTTTTTGGATGCACAATAGTGAATAGTGAATAGTGGAGGCATTTTGGATGCACAATAGTGAATATGAATACATTTTGGATGCACTATAGTGAATTGGGAGCCATTTTGGATGCAATATAATGAACAGTGAATAGGGAGCCATTTTGGATGCACTATTGTGAATAGTGAATAGCGAGCAATTTTGGATGCACAATATTGATTAGGGAGCCATTTAGGACGCACTATAGGAATCCATTTTGGATGCACTATAGTGAATAGGGTGCCATTTGTGATACACAATAGTGAAAAGTGAACAGGAATAATTTTTGGATGCACTATAGTGAATAGTGAAAAGGGAGGCATTTTGGATACACAATAGTGAATAGGAACCTATTTTGGATGCACTATAGTGAATAGGGAGCCATTTTGGATGCACTATAGTGAATAGAGAGCAATTTTGGATGCACTATAGTGAATATGGAGACAATTTGGAGGCACTATAGTGAACATGGAGCCATTTTGGATGCAATATAGTGAATATGGAGCCATTTTGGATGCACTATAGGGAATAATGAATAGGAATCAATTTTGGATGCACTATAGTGAATAGGGAGCCATTTTTGGATGCACTTTAGTGAATAGGAATCCATTTTGGATGCACTCTAGTGTATAATGAATAAGAATCCATTTTGGATGCACTATAGTGAATAGGGAGCCATTTTGGATACACTATAGTGAAAAGTGAACAGGAATCATTTTTGGATGCACTATAGTGAATTTGAATCAATGTTGGATGCACTATAGTGAATAGTGATTAGTTAGACATTTTGGATGCACTCTATTGAACAGGGAGCCATGTTGGATGCACTACAGTGAACAGGGAGCCATTTTGGATGCACTATAGTGAATAGGGAGCCGTTTTGGATCCACTATAGTGAGTAGTGAATAGGAATCAATTTTGGATGCACTGTAGTAAATAGGGAGCCATTTTGGACGCACTATAGTGAACAGGGAGCCATTTTGGACGCACTATAGTGAATAGGGTGCCTTTTGTGATACACTCTAGTGAAAAGTGAACAGGAATCATTTTTGGATGCACTATAGTGAATAGTGAATAGGGAGGCATTTTGGATGCAATATAGTGAATAAGAATCCATTTTGGATGCACTATAGTGAATAGGGAGCCATTTTAGATACACTATAGTGAAAAGTGAACAGGAATAATTTTTGGATGCACTACAGTGAATAGTGAATAGGGAGGCATTTTGGATGCACTATAGTGAATAGGGAGCCGTTTTGGATCCACTACAGTGAGTAGTGAACAGGAATCATTTTTTGATGCACGATAGTGAATAGCGAACAGGAATCAATTTTGGATGCACTATAGTGAATAGGCAGCAATTCTGGATGCACTATAGTGAATAGTAATACATTGTGGATGCACTATAGTGAATAGTAATACATTTTGGATGCACTATAGTGAATAGTAATACATTGTGGATGCACTATAGTGAATAGGGTGCCATTTTGGATGCACTACAGTGAATAATGAATAGGAATCAATTTTGGATGCACTATAGTGAATAATGAATAGGAATCAATTTTGGATGCACTATAGTGAATAATGAATAGGAATCAATTTTGGATGCACTATAGTAAATAGGGAACCATTTTGGATGCACTATACTGAATAGGGAGCCATTTTGGACGCACTATATTGAACAGGAGCCATTTTGGACGCACTATAGTGAATCGGTGCCAATTTGGATGCACTATAGTGAATAGGGAGCCATTGTGGATGCACTATAGTGAACAGGAGCCATTGTGGATGCGCTTATACTGAATAGTGAACATGAATAGATTTTGGATACACTATAGTAAATAGGGAGCCATTGTGGATGCACTATAGTGAATAGGGAGCCATTTTGGATGCACTACAATGAGTAGTAAATAGGAATCAATTTTGGATGCACTATAGTAAATAGGGAACCATTTTGGATGCACTATACTGAATAGTGAACAGGAATAGATTTTGGATACACTATAGTTAATAGTAATCCATTTTTGATACCCTACAGTGAACAGTGAATAGGGAGGCATTTTGGATGCACTATAGTGAATAGTGAATAAGGAGGCATTTTGGATGCACTATAGTGAATTGGAATCCATTTTGGATGCACTATAGTGAATAGGGAGGCATTTTGGATGCACTATAGTGAATTGTGAACAGGAATACATTTTGGATACACTATAGTGAATAGTAATCCATTTTTGATACACTATAGTGAATAGTGAATAGGGAGCCATTTTGGATGCACTACATTGAATAGGGAGCCTTTTTGGATGCGCTATAGTGAATAGGGAGCCATTTTAGATGCACTATAGTGAATAGGGAGCCATTTTAGATGCACTATAGTGAATAGGGAGCCATTTTGGATGCACTATAGTGAATAGGGAGCCATTTTGGATGCACTACAGTCAATAGGGAGCCATTTTGGATTCACTATAGTGAATAGGAATCACTTTTGGATGCACTATAGTGAATAGGGAGCCATTTTGGATGCACTACAGTCAATAGGGAGCCATTTTGGATGCACTATAGTGAATAGGGAGCCATTTTGGATGCACTATAGTGAATAGGGAGCCATTTTGGATGCACTATAGTGAATAGGGAGCCATTTTGGGTGCAGGTTGAATGTAACTGACTGATGGCAACTGTTTCCAAGTCCCTGTTTCCAACCAAACCAAAACATCTGTATAACATGCTATTATATCTATATTCTCACCAGTCCAGACTAGAAATACATATCCTCTACAGCAGATCTGTGTGTGTGTGTATCTCTGATCTGTGTGTGTCCTGTATCTCTGATCTGTGTGTGTCGTGTATCTCTGATCTGTGTGTGTGTGTATCTCTGATCTGTGTGTGTCCTGTATCTCTGATCTGTGTGTGTCCTGTATCTCTGATCTGTGTGTGTCGTGTATCTCTGATCTGTGTGTCGTGTATCTCTGATCTGTGTGTGTCGTGTATATCTGATCTGTGTGTGTGTGTGTGTGTGTGTATCTCTGATCTGTGTGTGTGTATCTCTGATCTGTTTATAGTCCATCTCGTGTCTCTCTGATCTGTTTATTGTCCATCTCGTGTCTCTCTGATCTGTTTATAGTCCATCTCGTGTCTCTCTGATGTATAGTCCATCTCATTCAACATGAATACATTAGAACCCCAAATACTTGGCTTTTCCAATCACTTTAAATGCTTTCTTCTCTATTCTTAGTTCAGTCCTGTACTCTGGACACTGAACTCAATCATAATCACTGCTCTGATTTCTTGGAATACAACAAACAAAGCTCTGATGTTGTCTACCAACACATTCTGCTCTTTGGACATGCGCTGCATTTGAATGAACCCTCGAGACAGTAGTTTGTTGAAGAGGAGAGAAGAGCAGTAGTTTGTGTGTGTGTGTGTGTGTGTGTGTGTGTGTGTGTGTGTGTGTGTGTGTGTGTGTGTGTGTGTGTGTGTGTGTGTGTGTGTGTGTGTGTGTGTGTGTGAAAGGCCTCTGACTGAATGAATGAATTACATTTTATTTTTGTGTCAAATCACCAATTGGCAACCCATCCCTCATGGGATTAATTGACACAAACAAACATTACAATAATTCACTGTGGTAATGAAATTATAATTCTTCTTCCGGTGTTCTCTGCATCGTACATCACATAAAGTCCTAGAAGTCCGAATAGGCACGTAATAGTAAATTACATCCTGTAACGACGTACGCTGAGAATCGGGAAGCAAGTTCAGGGAGTGAGTGTTTTAATAAACAAACAAAACAATAAACACGAAACACAAGCAACGCACCGACATGAAAACAGAGTCAGTAACACCTGAGGAGAGAACCAAGAGGGGAGTGACAGACAGAGGGAAGATAATCAAGGAGGTGATGGAGTCCAGGTGAGTGTCGTGAGGTACTGAAGCACGTGACGATGGGGACAGGTGTGCAGGTTAATCAGCAGCCTGATGACCTAGAGGCCTGAGAGGGAGGATACATTTCACATCCCTAGAGCAGTACAACAATATACATACATACGTACATACACACTGTATATATATATACATCCTGTATATATACACAAACATACATACATACATACAAACATACATACATACATACATACGTACATACACACTGTATATATATATACATACTGTATATATACATACTGTATATATACACAAACATACATACATACATACATACAAACATGCATACATACATACATACAGTGAGGGAAAAAAGTATTTGATCCCCTGCTGATTTTGTACGTTTGCCCACTGACAAAGAAATGATCAGTCTATAATTTTAATGGTAGTTTTATTTGAACAGTGAGAGACAGAATAACAACAAAATAATCCAGAAAAACGCATGTGAAAAATTTTAGAAATTGATTTGAATTTTAATGAGGGAAATAAGTATTTGACCCCTCTGCAAAACATGACTTAGTACTTGGTGGCAAAACCCTTGTTGGCAATCACAGAGGTCAGACGTTTCTTGTAGTTGGCCACCAGGTTTGCACACATCTCAGGAGGGATTTTGTCCCACTCCTCTTTGCAGATCTTCTCCAAGTCATTAAGGTTTCAAGGCTGACGTTTGGCAACTCGAACCTTCAGCTCCCTCCACAGATTTTCTATGGGATTAAGGTCTAGAGACTGGCTAGGCCACTCCAGGACCTTAATGTGCTTCTTCTTGAGCCACTCCTTTGTTGACTTGGCCGTGTGCTTTTGGTCATTGTCATGCTGGAATACCCATCCACGACCCATTTTCAATGCCCTGGCTGAGGGAAGGAGGTTCTCACCCAAGATCTGACCGTCCATCGTCCCTTTGATGCGGTGAAGTTGTCCTGTACCCTTAGCAGAAAAACACCCCCAAAACATAATGTTTCCACCTCCATGTTTGACGGTGGGGATGGTGTTCTTGGGGTCATAGGCAGCATTCCTCCTCCTCCAAACACGGCGAGTTGAGTTGATGCCAAAGAGCTCCATTTTGGTCTCATCTGACCACAACACTTTCACCCAGTTGTCCTCTGAATCATTCAGATGTTCATTGGCAAACTTCAGACGGGCATGTATATGTGCTTTCTTGAGCAGGGGGACCTTGCGGGCGCTGCAGGATTTCAGTCCTTCACGGCGTAGTGTGTTACCAATTGTTTTCTTGGTGACTATGGTCCCAGCTGCCTTCAGATCATTGACAAGATCCTCCCGTGTAGTTCTGGGCTGATTACTCACCGTTCTCATGATCATTGCAACTCCACGAGGTGAGATCTTGCATGGAGCCCCAGGCCGAGGGAGATTGACAGTTCTTTTGTGTTTCTTCCATTTGCGAATAATCGCACCAACTGTTGTCACCTTCTCACCAAGCTGCTTGGCGATGGTCTTGTAGCCCATTCCAGCCTTGTGTAGGTCTACAATCTTGTCCCTGACATCCTTGGAGATCTTGGGTCTTGGCCATGGTGGAGAGTTTGGAATCTGATTGATTGATTGCTTCTGTGGACAGGTGTCTTTTATACAGGTAACAAACTGAGATTAGGAGCACTCCCTTTAAGAGTGTGCTCCTAATCTCACGATCTTCTTTAGGGACGGACCGAGACGCAGCGATGCTTCCAGTATACATATTTTATTTAAAGACGTAACTGGCAAAATAATCAAACAAAACGAAGATCGTAACAAAAGAAACATAACATTGAAATACACTTAAGATATGAACCAAACAATAACCCACAAAACCGCTCTGAAAACTACAAACATATATATGGTTCCCAATTAGAGGTAACGACACTCAGCTGCCTCTAATTGGGAACCATTAACCCAACATAGAAAACAACAACCTAGAACAGAAAAAAAGATACACCAAAACCAAAACTAAACACGCCAGCCTGTCAACTCAGGCCTGGACGTGACAGTACTCTCCAAAGCGCGCCGGCCCGACCGCGCCAAAAGTCCATGGGGGGGTCTCGGTTGGGTCTTTCTTGTCCAAGGTGGTCACGCACCGGAGGCCCAGGGCTAGAAGCCGTAACAGTTCGTGCTGGACTTACGGAGCGCACAGGGGACCTGGTGCAGGAAGCAGGAGCAGTCTGTGCTGGACACACAATGCGCACTGGAACTCTGGTGCGGGGAGCAGGAACGGGCCGTGCTGTACTCACGATGCGCACAGGGATCCTGGAGCGTGGTACAGGGACAGTACATGCTGGGCCCACGACGCGCACAGGGATCCTGGAGCGTGGAGCAGGGACAGTACATGCTGGGCCCACGACGCGCACAGGGATCCTGGAGCGTGGAGCAGGGACAGTACATGCTGGGCCCACGACGCGCACAGGGATCCTGGAGCGAGGAGCCGGAACAGGACGTGCTGGGCTCTCTATGCGCACATGGGGCCTGGTGCGCGGAGCAGGGACAGGACGTGCTGGGCTCTCTATGCGTACAGGGTGCCTGATGCGCGGAGCCGGAACAGGACGGGCTGGGCTCTCTATGCGCACATGGGGCCTGGTGTGCAGAGCATGGACAGGACATGCTGGGCTCTCTATGCGTACAGGAGGCCTGGTGCGCGGAGCAGGGACAGGACGTGCTGGGCTCTCTATGCGTACAGGGGGTCTGATGCGCGGAGCAGGGACAGGACGTGCTGGGCTCTCTATGCGCACAGGGGGCCTGGTGCGCAGAGCAGGGACTGGACGTACTGGGCTCTCTAAACGTACAGGGGGCTTGGTGCGCAGAGCCGGCACCACTCTTCCAGGCAGCACACTCACCCTAGCCTGACAGATGAGTGGAGCTGGAATGTCGCGTACCAGGCTGTGGATACGCACCGGAGACACTGCACTCAGAACCGGTGCAGGATATCCTGGTCCAAGAGGGTGCACGGGAGATTTCGCACGCAGAGCCGGCACCACTCTTCCAGGCTGCACATTCACCCTAGCCTGACAGATGAGTGGAGCTGGAATGTCGCGCACCGGCCTATGAATGCGCACTGGACACACCGTGCGCAATACTGCATAGCACGGCGTCTTACCAGTGCGACGCTCCCTCCAACGCTCCCTCCAAAGAGCACAAGGAGTTGGCTCAGGAGTCCACCCTGAACCGGCCAAACTCCCCGCTGCCTCTCGGGCTTTCAAGCCAGGCGTGTTCCAGCATATCTCTCCCTATTAACGCTCCGCTCTGCCATCTGCTCCTTGGGGCGACGATGCTCCGCAGTCCTCTTCCAGGGTCCCTTTCCAGCCAGAATCTCCTCCCAGGTCCAGAACCTCCCTGTTCTCTCGCTGCTTGGTCCTTTGTTGGTGGGTCATTCTGTCACAATCTTCTTTAGGGACGGACCAAGACGCAGCGATGCTTCCAGTATACATATTTTATTTAAAGACGTAACTGGGAAAATAATCAAACAAAACGAAGATCGTAACAAAAGGAACATAACATTGAAATACACTTACGCTATGAAACAAACAATAACCCACAAAACCCCTCTGAAAACTACAAACATATATATGGTTCCCAATTAGAGGTAACGACACTCAGCTGCCTCTAATTGGGAACCATTAACCCAACATAGAAAACAACAACCTAGAACAAAAAAAAACCTACACCAAAACCGAAACTAAACACGCCAGCCTGTCAACTCAGGCCTGGACGTGACACCTAATCTCAACTCGTGCTCCTAATCTCAACACCTGGGAGCCAGAAATCTTTCTGATTGAGAGGGGGTCAAATACTTATTTCCCTCATTAAAATGCAAATCAGTTTTTCACATGTGTTTTTCTGGATTTTTTGTTGTTGTTATTCTGTCTCTCACTGTTCAAATAAACCTACCATTAAAATTATAGACTGATCATTTCTTTGTCCGTGGGCAAACGTACAAAATCAGCAGGGGATCAAATACTTTTTTCCCTCACTGTACATACATACATACAAACTTACATAGATACATACTGTATATATACACAACATACATACATACATACTGGGCCACAGGGAATGGGGTGTATTGCCTGTACTCTTGACCAGGGCCGATAGAGAATGGGGTGCATTACCTGTACTCTTGACCAGGGCCCATAGGGAATGGGGTGCATAACCTGTACTCTTGACCAGGGCCCATAGGGAATGGGGTGCATTACCTGTACTCTTGACCAGGGCCCATAGGGAATGGGGTGCATTACCTGTACTCTTGACCAGGGTCCATAGGGAATGGGGTGCATTACCTGTACTCTTGACCAGGGCCCATAGGGAATGGGGTGCATTACCTGTACTCTTGACCAGGGTCCATAGGGAATGGGGTGCATTACCTGTACTCTTGACCAGGGTCCATAGGGAATGGGGTGCATTACCTGTACTCTTGACCAGGGTCCATAGGGAATGGGGTGCATTACCTGTACTCTTGACCAGGGCCCATAGGGAATGGGGTGCATTACCTGTACTCTTGACCAGGGCCCATAGGGAATGGGGTGCATTACCTGTACTCTTGACCAGGGTCCATAGGGAATGGGGTGCCATTCAGGATGCACACACTGAATAGGTCAGCCTCCTCAAGCCTCCACACCTGCAAATTCTACTTGAACTTCTGTATCAGTCAGCATATTGTATAAAATGTCTGCTAACATTGAAAAATACACAGGCAGGAAGGAAGGAAGGAAGGAAGACAGACAGACAGACAGACAATTCACCTTTCCTTCTTTCTCTCTGGTAAAGAGAAAGCAGAATGACAGGAATGTGTGCACTGTGTTTATTGAGATGTTGTTCTACCTATGTACTGTGTGTAGTTGAGATGTTGTTCTACCTATGTACTGTGTGTAGTTGAGATGCTGTTCTACATATGTACTGTGTTTAGTTGAGATGTTGTTCTACCTATGTACTGTGTGTAGTTGAGATGTTGTTCTACCTATGTACTGTGTGTAGTTGAGATGTTGTTCTACCTATGTACTGTGTGTAGTTGAGATGCTGTTCTACCTATGTACTGTGTGTAGTTGAGATGTTGTTCTACCTATGTACTGTGTGTAGTTGAGATGAGGATGTTGTTCTACCTATGTACTGTGTGTAGATGAGATGTTGTTCTACCTATGTACTGTGTGTAGTTGAGATGTTGTTCTACCTATGTACTGTGTGTAGTTGAGATGTTGTTCTACCTATGTACTGTGTGTAGTTGAGATGTTGTTCTACCTATGTACTGTGTGTAGTTGAGATGAGGATGTTGTTCTACCTATGTACTGTGTGTAGTTGAGATATTGTTCTACATATGTACTGTGTGTAGTTGAGATGAGGATGTTGTTCTACATATGTACTGTGTGTATATGAGATGTTGTTCTACCTATGTACTGTGTGTAGTTGAGATGTTGTTCTACCTATGTACTGTGTGTAGTTGAGATGCTGTTCTACATATGTACTGTGTGTAGTTGAGATGTTGTTCTACCTATGTACTGTGTGTAGTTGAGATGAGGATGTTGTTCTACCTATGTACTGTGTGTAGATGAGATGTTGTTCTACATATGTACTGTGTGTAGTTGAGATGTTGTTCTACCTATGTACTGTGTGTAGTTGAGATGTTGTTCTACCTATGTACTGTGTGAAGTTGAGATGTTGTTCTACATATGTACTGTGTATAGTTGAGATGTTGTTCTACCTATGTACTGTGTGTAGTTGAGATGTTGTTCTACCTATGTACTGTGTGTAGTTGAGATGTTGTTCTACCTATGTACTGTGTATAGTTGAGATGAGGATGCTGTTCTACCTATGTACTGTGTGTAGATGAGATGTTGTTCTACCTATGTACTGTGTGTAGTTGAGATGTTGTTCTACCTATGTACTGTGTGTAGTTGAGATGTTGTTCTACCTATGTACTGTGTGTAGTTGAGATGTTGTTCTACCTATTTACTGTGTGTAGTTGAGATGCTGTTCTACCTATGTACTGTGTGTAGTTGAGATGTTGTTCTACATATGTACTGTGTGTAGTTGAGATGTTGTTCTACCTATGTACTGTGTGTAGATGAGATGTTGTTCTACCTATGTACTGTGTGTAGATGAGATGTTGTTCTACCTATGTACTGTGTGTAGTTGAGATGCTGTTCTACCTATGTACTGTGTATAGTTGAGATGTTGTTCTACCTATGTACTGTGGGTAGTTGAGATGAGGATGTTGTTCTACCTATGTACTGTGTAATTGAGATGCTGTTCTACCTATGTACTGTGTGTAGTTGAGATGTTGTTCTACATATGTACTGTGTGTAGTTGAGATGAGGATGTTGTTCTACATATGTACTGTGTGTAGTTGAGATGTTGTTCTACCTATGTACTGTGTGTAGATGAGATGTTGTTCTACTTATGTACTGTGTGTAGTTGAGATGAGGATGTTGTTCTACCTATGTACTGTGTGTAGATGAGATGTTGTTCTACCTATGTACTGTGTGTAGTTGAGATGTTGTTCTACCTATGTACTGTGTGTAGTTGAGATGCTGTTCTACATATGTACTGTGTGTAGTTGAGATGTTGTTCTACCTATGTACTGTGTGTAGTTGAGATGAGGATGTTGTTCTACCTATGTACTGTGTGTAGATGAGATGTTGTTCTACATATGTACTGTGTGTAGTTGAGATGTTGTTCTACCTATGTACTGTGTGTAGTTGAGATGTTGTTCTACCTATGTACTGTGTGAAGTTGAGATGTTGTTCTACCTATGTACTGTGTGTAGTTGAGATGTTGTTCTACCTATGTACTGTGTGAAGTTGAGATGTTGTTCTACCTATGTACTGTGTATAGTTGAGATGCTGTTCTACCTATGTACTGTGTGTAGTTGAGATGTTGTTCTATATATGTACTGTGTGTAGTTGAGATGAGGATGTTGTTCTACATATGTACTGTGTGTAGTTGAGATGTTGTTCTACCTATGTACTGTGTGTAGTTGAGATGCTGTTCTACCTATGTACTGTGTGTAGATGAGATGTTGTTCTACCTATGTACTGTGTGTAGATGAGATGTTGTTCTACTTATGTACTGTGTGTAGTTGAGATGAGGATGTTGTTCTACCTATGTACTGTGTGTAGATGAGATGTTGTTCTACCTATGTACTGTGTGTAGTTGAGATGTTGTTCTACCTATGTACTGTGTGTAGATGAGATGTTGTTCTACCTATGTACTGTGTGTAGTTGAGATGTTGTTCTACCTATGTACTGTGTGTAGTTGAGATGAGGATGTTGTTCTACCTATGTACTGTGTGTAGATGAGATGTTGTTCTACATATGTACTGTGTGTAGTTGAGATGTTGTTCTACCTATGTACTGTGTGTAGTTGAGATGTTGTTCTACCTATGTACTGTGTGTAGTTGAGATGTTGTTCTACCTATGTACTGTGTATAGTTGAGATGCTTGTTCTACCTATGTACTGTGTGTAGTTGAGATGCTGTTCTACCTATGTACTGTGTGTAGTTGAGATGCTGTTCTACCTATGTACTGTGTATAGTTGAGATGTTGTTCTACCTATGTACTGTGTGTAGTTGAGATGTTGTTCTACCTATGTACTGTGTGTAGTTGAGATGTTGTTCTACCTATGTACTGTGTATAGAGTTGAGATGTTGTTCTACCTATGTACTGTGTGTAGTTGAGATGTTGTTCTACCTATGTACTGTGTGTGAGTTGAGGATGCTGTTCTACCTATGTACTGTGTGTAGATGAGATGTTGTTCTACCTATGCACTGTGTGTAGTTGAGATGTTGTTCTACATATGTACTGTGTGTAGTTGAGATGTTGTTCTACCTATGTACTGTGTGTAGTTGAGATGTTGTTCTACCTATGTACTGTGTGTAGTTGAGATGTTGTTCTACCTATGTACTGTGTGTAGTTGAGATGTTGTTCTACCTATGTACTGTGTGTAGTTGAGATGTGCTGTTCTACCTATGTACTGTGTGTAGTTGAGATGTTGTTCTACCTATGTACTGTGTGTAGTTGAGATGTTGTTCTACCTATGTACTGTGTGTAGTTGAGATGCTGTTCTACATATGTACTGTGTGTAGTTGAGATGCTGTTCTACCTATGTACTGTGTATAGTTGAGATGTTGTTCTACCTATGTACTGTGTGTAGTTGAGATGTTGTTCTACATATGTACTGTGTGTAGTTGAGATGTTGTTCTACATATGTACTGTGTGTAGTTGAGATGTTGTTCTACCTATGTACTGTGTGTAGTTGAGATGTTGTTCTACCTATGTACTGTGTGTAGTTGAGATGTTGTTCTACATATGTACTGTGTGTAGTTGAGATGTTGTTCTACCTATGTACTGTGTGTAGTTGTTGAGATGTTGTTCTCTACCTATGTACTGTGTGTAGTTGAGATGAGGATGTTGTTCTACCTATGTACTGTGTGTAGTTGAGATGTTGTTCTACCTATGTACTGTGTGTAGTTGAGATGTTGTTCTACCTATGTACTGTGTGTAGTTGAGATGTTGTTCTATATATGTACTGTGTGTAGTTGAGATGAGGATGTTGTTCTACATATGTACTGTGTGTAGTTGAGATGTTGTTCTACCTATGTACTGTGTGTAGTTGAGAGATGTTGTTCTACCTATGTACTGTGTATGTGAGATGTTGTTCTACCTATGTACTGTACTGTGAGGATGTTGTTCTACCTGTACTGTGTGTAGATGAGATGTTGTTCTACCTATGTACTGTGTGTAGTTGAGATGTTGTTCCTACCTATGTACTGTGTGTAGTTGAGATGTTGTTCTACCTATGTACTGTGTGTAGTTGAGATGCTGTTCTACCTATGTACTGTGTGTAGTTGAGATGTTGTTCTACCTATGTACTGTGTGTAGTTGAGATGTTGTTCTACCTATGTACTGTGTGTAGTTGAGATGTTGTTCTACCTATGTACTGTGTGTAGTTGAGATGTTGTTCTACCTATGTACTGTGTGTATAGAGATGAGATGCTGTTCTACCTATGTACTGTGTGTAGTTGAGATGTTGTTCTACTGATGCTGTTCTACCTATGTACTGTGTGTAGTTGAGATGTTGTTCTACCTATGTACTGTGTGTAGTTGAGATGTTGTTCTACCTATGTACTGTGTGTAGTTGAGATGAGGATGTTGTTCTACATATGTACTGTGTGTAGTAGATGTGTTTTATGTACTGTGTGTACCTATGTACTGTGTGTAGTTGAGATGTGTTCTACCTATGTACTGTGTGTAGTTGACTGTCTACCTATGTACTGTGTGTAGTTGAGATGTTCCTATGTACTGTGTGTAGTTGATGTTGTTCTACCTATGTACTGTGTGTAGTTGAGATGTTGTTCTACCTATGTACTGTGTGTAGATGAGATGTTGTTCTACCTATGTACTGTGTGTAGTTGAGATGTTGTTCTACCTATGTACTGTGTGTAGTTGAGATGAGGATGTTGTTCTACCTATGTACTGTGTGTAGATGAGATGTTGTTCTACCTATGTACTGTGTGTAGTTGAGATGTTGTTCTACCTATGTACTGTGTGTAGTTGAGATGTTGTTCTACCTATGTACTGTGTGTAGATTGAGATGTTGTTCTACCTATGTACTGTGTGTAGTTGAGATGTTGTTCTACCTATGTACTGTGTGTGTAGTTGAGATGAGGATGTTGTTCTACCTATGTACTGTGTGTAGTTGAGATGTTGTTCTACCTATGTACTGTGTGTAGTTGAGATGTTGTTCTACCTATGTACTGTGTGTAGTTGAGATGAGGATTGTTCTACCTATGTACTGTGTGTAGATGAGATGTTGTTCTACATATGTACTGTGTGTAGTTGAGATGTTGTTCTACCTATGTACTGTGTGTAGTTGAGATGGTGTTCTACCTATGTACTGTGTGTAGTTGAGATGTTGTTCTACCTATGTACTGTGTGTAGATTGAGATGTTGTTCTACTATGTACTGTGTGTAGTTGAGATGAGGATGTTGTTCTACCTATGTACTGTGTGTAGATGAGATGTTGTTCTACCTATGTACTGTGTGTAGTTGAGATGTTGTTCTACCTATGTACTGTGTGTAGTTGAGATGCTGTTCTACATATGTACTGTGTGTAGTTGAGATGTTGTTCTACCTATGTACTGTGTGTAGTTGAGATGTTGTTCTACCTATGTACTGTGTGAAGTTGAGATGTTGTTCTACCTATGTACTGTGTGTAGTTGAGATGTTGTTCTACCTATGTACTGTGTGAAGTTGAGATGTTGTTCTACCTATGTACTGTGTATAGTTGAGATGCTGTTCTACCTATGTACTGTGTGTAGTTGAGATGTTGTTCTATATATGTACTGTGTGTAGTTGAGATGAGGATGTTGTTCTACATATGTACTGTGTGTAGTTGAGATGTTGTTCTACCTATGTACTGTGTGTAGTTGAGATGCTGTTCTACCTATGTACTGTGTGTATATGAGATGTTGTTCTACCTATGTACTGTGTGTAGATGAGATGTTGTTCTACTTATGTACTGTGTGTAGTTGAGATGAGGATGTTGTTCTACCTATGTACTGTGTGTAGATGAGATGTTGTTCTACCTATGTACTGTGTGTAGTTGAGATGTTGTTCTACCTATGTACTGTGTGTAGTTGAGATGAGGATGTTGTTCTACCTGTGTACTGTGTGTAGATGAGATGTTGTTCTACATATGTACTGTGTGTAGTTGAGATGTTGTTCTACCTATGTACTGTGTGTAGTTGAGATGTTGTTCTACCTATGTACTGTGTGAAGTTGAGATGTTGTTCTACCTATGTACTGTGTATAGTTGAGATGCTGTTCTACCTATGTACTGTGTGTCGTTGAGATGCTGTTCTACCTATGTACTGTGTGTCGTTGAGATGCTGTTCTACCTATGTACTGTGTATAGTTGAGATGTTGTTCTACCTATGTACTGTGTGTAGTTGAGATGTTGTTCTACCTATGTACTGTGTGTAGTTGAGATGTTGTTCTACCTATGTACTGTGTATAGTTGAGATGAGGATGCTGTTCTACCTATGTACTGTGTGTAGATGAGATGTTTTTCTACCTATGTACTGTGTGTAGTTGAGATGTTGTTCTACATATGTACTGTGTGTAGTTGAGATGTTGTTCTACCTATGTACTGTGTGTAGTTGAGATGTTGTTCTACCTATGTACTGTGTGTAGTTGAGATGTTGTTCTACCTATGTACTGTGTGTAGTTGAGATGTTGTTCTACCTATGTAATGTGTGTAGATGATAGTGTGTGTGTGTGTCTTAGCATACTTAAGATACATCATACTTGTGATGTGGTGTCAGCATGAGTTAAACAGGACACTGCTGAGTCATCATGATGGTTGAATTAACTTCCTGATCCACACTGGTCCTTTCCTCTCTGTATCCGTACGACTGTATCTGGATGTTTATGTTGCACAATTAGCAGTTCCTGCCTCCTTTCTACACCAGGTCGAGTGTTGTTCTACCTATGTACTGTGTATAGTTGAGATGTTGTTCTACCTATGTACTGTGTGTAGTTGAGATGTTGTTCTACATATGTACTGTGTGTAGTTGAGATGTTGTTCTACATATGTACTGTGTGTAGTTGAGAGGTTGTTCTACCTATGCGCTGTGTGTAGTTGAGATGTTGTTCTACCTATGTACTGTGTGTAGTTGAGATGTTGTTCTACATATGTACTGTGTGTAGTTGAGATGTTGTTCTACCTATGTACTGTGTGTAGTAAAGATGTTGTTCTACCTATGTACTGTGTGTGGTTGAGATGTTGTTCTACCTATGTACTGTGTGTAGTTGAGTTGTTGTTCTACCTATGTACTGTGTGTAGTTGAGATGAGATGTTGTTCTACATATGTAATGTGTGTAGTTGAGATGTTGTTCTACCTATGTACTGTGTGTAGTTGGGATGCTGTTCTACATATGTACTGTGTGTAGTTGAGATGTTGTTCTACATATGTACTGTGTTTAGTTGAGATCTTGTTCTTCCTATGTACTGTGTTTAGTTGAGATGTTGTGCTACCTATATACTGTGTGTAGTTGAGATGCTGTTCTACCTATGTACTGTGTGTAGTTGAGATGCTGTTCTACCTATGTACTGTGTGTAGTTGAGATGCTGTTCTACCTATGTACTGTGTATAGTTGAGATGTTGTTCTACCTATGTACTGTGTGTAGTTGAGATGTTGTTCTACATATGTACTGTGTGTAGTTGAGATGCTGTTCTACCTATGTACTGTGTTTAGTTGAGATGTTGTTCTACCTATGTACTGTGTGTAGATGAGATGTTGTTCTACTTATGTACTGTGTGTAGTTGAGATGTTGTTCTACCTATGTACTGTGTGTAGATGAGATGTTGTTCTACCTATGTACTGTGTGTAGATGAGATGTTGTTCTACTTATGTACTGTGTGTAGTTGAGATGAGGATGTTGTTCTACCTATGTACTGTGTGTAGATGAAATGTTGTTCTACCTATGTACTGTGTGTAGATGAGATGTTGTTCTACTTATGTACTGTGTGTAGTTGAGATGAGGATGTTGTTCTACCTATGTACTGTGTGTAGATGAGATGTTGTTCTACATATGTACTGTGTGTAGTTGAGATGTTGTTCTACATATGTACTGTGTGTAGTTGAGATGTTGTTCTACCTATGCACTGTGTGTAGTTGAGATGTTGTTCTACCTATTTACTGTGTGTAGTTGAGATGTTGTTCTACATATGTACTGTGTGTAGTTGAGATGCTGTTCTACCTATGTACTGTGCAGTAAAGATGTTGTTCTACCTATGTACTGTGTGTAGTTGAGTTGTTGTTCTACCTATGTACTGTGTGTAGTTGAGATGAGATGTTGTTCTACATATGTACTGTGTGTAGTTGAGATGTTGTTCTACCTATGTACTGTGTGTAGTTGAGATGTTGTTCTACCTATGTACTGTGTGTAGTTGAGATGTTGTTCTACCTATGTACTGTGTGTAGTTGAGATGAGATGTTGTTCTACATATGTACTGTGTGTAGTTGAGATGTTGTTCTACCTATGTACTGTGTGTGGTTGAGATGCTGTTCTACCTATGTTCTGTGTGTAGTTGAGATGAGATGTTGTTCTACCTATGTACTGTGTGTAGTTGGGATGCTGTTCTACATATGTACTGTGTGTAGTTGAGATGTTGTTCTACATATGTACTGTGTTTAGTTGAGATGTTGTTCTTCCTATGTACTGTGTTTAGTTGAGATGTTGTGCTACCTATATACTGTGTGTAGTTGAGATGTTGTTCTACCTATGTACTGTGTGTAGTTGAGATGAGGATGCTGTTCTACCTATGTACTGTGTGTAGTTGAGATGTTGTTCTACATATGTACTGTGTGTAGTTGAGATGTTGTTCTACATATTTACTGTGTGTAGTTGAGATGTTGTTCTACCTATGTACTGTGTGTATTTGAGATGAGATGTTGTTCTACATATGTACTGTGTGTAGTTGAGATGTTGTTCTACCTATGTACTGTGTGTAGTTGGGATTCTGTTCTACATATTTACTGTGTGTAGTTGAGATGTTGTTCTACATATGTACTGTGTTTAGTTGAGATCTTGTTCTTCCTATGTACTGTGTTTAGTTGAGATGTTGTGCTACCTATATACTGTGTGTAGTTGAGATGTTGTTATACCTATGTACTGTGTGTAGTTGAGATGCTGTTCTACCTATGTACTGTGTGTAGTTGAGATGCTGTTCTACCTATGTACTGTGTGTAGTTGAGATGCTGTTCTACCTATGTACTGTGTATAGTTGAGATTTTGTTCTACCTATGTACTGTGTGTAGTTGAGATGTTGTTCTACATATGTACTGTGTGTAGTTGACATGCTGTTCTACCTATGTACTGTGTTTAGTTGAGATGTTGTTCTACCTATGTACTGTGTGTAGATGAGATGTTGTTCTACCTATGTACTGTGTGTAGATGAGATGTTGTTCTACTTATGTACTGTGTGTAGTTGAGATGTTGTTCTACCTATGTACTGTGTGTAGATGAGATGTTGTTCTACCTATGTACTGTGTGTAGATGAGATGTTGTTCTACTTATGTACTGTGTGTAGTTGAGATGAGGATGTTGTTCTACCTATGTACTGTGTGTAGATGAAATGTTGTTCTACCTATGTACTGTGTGTAGATGAGATGTTGTTCTACTTATGTACTGTGTGTAGTTGAGATGAGGATGTTGTTCTACCTATGTACTGTGTGTAGATGAGATGTTGTTCTACCTATGTACTGTGTGTAGTTGAGATGTTGTTCTACCTATGCACTGTGTGTAGTTGAGATGCTGTTCTACATATGTACTGTGTGTAGTTTAGATGTTGTTCTACATATGTACTGTGTGTAGTTGAGATGTTGTTCTACCTATGCACTGTGTGTAGTTGAGATGTTGTTCTACCTATTTACTGTGTGTAGTTGAGATGTTGTTCTACATATGTACTGTGTGTAGTTGAGATGCTGTTCTACCTATGTACTGTGCAGTAAAGATGTTGTTCTACCTATGTACTGTGTGTAGTTGAGTTGTTGTTCTACCTATGTACTGTGTGTAGTTGAGATGAGATGTTGTTCTACATATGTACTGTGTGTAGTTGAGATGTTGTTCTACCTATGTACTGTGTGTAGTTGAGATGTTGTTCTACCTATGTACTGTGTGTAGTTGAGATGTTGTTCTACCTATGTACTGTGTGTAGTTGAGATGAGATGTTGTTCTACATATGTACTGTGTGTAGTTGAGATGTTGTTCTACCTATGTACTGTGTGTGGTTGAGATGCTGTTCTACCTATGTACTGTGTGTAGTTGAGATGAGATGTTGTTCTACCTATGTACTGTGTGTAGTTGGGATGCTGTTCTACATATGTACTGTGTGTAGTTGAGATGTTGTTCTACATATGTACTGTGTTTAGTTGAGATGTTGTTCTTCCTATGTACTGTGTTTAGTTGAGATGTTGTGCTACCTATATACTGTGTGTAGTTGAGATGTTGTTCTACCTATGTACTGTGTGTAGTTGAGATGAGGATGCTGTTCTACCTATGTACTGTGTGTAGTTGAGATGTTGTTCTACCTATGTACTGTATGTAGTTGAGATGTTGTTCTACCTATGTACTGTGTGTAGTTGGGATTCTGTTCTACATATGTACTGTCTGTAGTTGAGATGTTGTTCTACATATGTACTGTGTTTAGTTGAGATCTTGTTCTTCCTATGTACTGTGTTTAGTTGAGATGTTGTGCTACCTATATACTGTGTGTAGTTTAGATGTTGTTATACCTATGTACTGTGTGTAGTTGAGATGCTGTTCTACCTATGTACTGTGTGTAGTTGAGATGCTGTTCTACCTATGTACTGTGTGTAGTTGAGATGCTGTTCTACCTATGTACTGTGTATAGTTGAGATTTTGTTCTACCTATGTACTGTGTGTAGTTGAGATGTTGTTCTACATATGTACTGTGTGTAGTTGACATGCTGTTCTACCTATGTACTGTGTTTAGTTGAGATGTTGTTCTACCTATGTACTGTGTGTAGATGAGATGTTGTTCTACCTATGTACTGTGTGTAGATGAGATGTTGTTCTACTTATGTACTGTGTGTAGTTGAGATGTTGTTCTACCTATGTACTGTGTGTAGATGAGATGTTGTTCTACCTATGTACTGTGTGTAGATGAGATGTTGTTCTACTTATGTACTGTGTGTAGTTGAGATGAGGATGTTGTTCTACCTATGTACTGTGTGTAGATGAAATGTTGTTCTACCTATGTACTGTGTGTAGATGAGATGTTGTTCTACTTATGTACTGTGTGTAGTTGAGATGAGGATGTTGTTCTACCTATGTACTGTGTGTAGATGAGATGTTGTTCTACCTATGTACTGTGTGTAGTTGAGATGTTGTTCTACCTATGCACTGTGTGTAGTTGAGATGCTGTTCTACATATGTACTGTGTGTAGTTTAGATGTTGTTCTACATATGTACTGTGTGTAGTTGAGATGTTGTTCTAAATATGCACTGTGTGTAGTTGAGATGTTGTTCTACCTATTTACTGTGTGTAGTTGAGATGTTGTTCTACATATGTACTGTGTGTAGTTGAGATGCTGTTCTACCTATGTACTGTGCAGTAAAGATGTTGTTCTACCTATGTACTGTGTGTAGTTGAGTTGTTGTTCTACCTATGTACTGTGTGTAGTTGAGATGAGATGTTGTTCTACATATGTACTGTGTGTAGTTGAGATGTTGTTCTACCTATGTACTGTGTGTAGTTGAGATGTTGTTCTACCTATGTACTGTGTGTAGTTGAGATGTTGTTCTACCTATGTACTGTGTGTAGTTGAGATGAGATGTTGTTCTACCTATGTACTGTGTGTAGTTGAGATGTTGTTCTACCTATGTACTGTGTGTAATTGAGATGAGATTTTGTTCTACCTATGTACTGTGTGTAGTTGAGATGTTGTTCTACATATGTACTGTGTGTAGTTGACATGCTGTTCTACCTATGTACTGTGTTTAGTTGAGATGTTGTTCTACCTATGTACTGTGTGTAGATGAGATGTTGTTCTACCTATGTACTGTGTGTAGATGAGATGTTGTTCTACTTATGTACTGTGTGTAGTTGAGATGTTGTTCTACCTATGTACTGTGTGTAGATGAGATGTTGTTCTACCTATGTACTGTGTGTAGATGAGATGTTGTTCTACTTATGTACTGTGTGTAGTTGAGATGAGGATGTTGTTCTACCTATGTACTGTGTGTAGATGAAATGTTGTTCTACCTATGTACTGTGTGTAGATGAGATGTTGTTCTACTTATGTACTGTGTGTAGTTGAGATGAGGATGTTGTTCTACCTATGTACTGTGTGTAGATGAGATGTTGTTCTACCTATGTACTGTGTGTAGTTGAGATGTTGTTCTACCTATGCACTGTGTGTAGTTGAGATGCTGTTCTACATATGTACTGTGTGTAGTTTAGATGTTGTTCTACATATGTACTGTGTGTAGTTGAGATGTTGTTCTACCTATGCACTGTGTGTAGTTGAGATGTTGTTCTACCTATTTACTGTGTGTAGTTGAGATGTTGTTCTACATATGTACTGTGTGTAGTTGAGATGCTGTTCTACCTATGTACTGTGCAGTAAAGATGTTGTTCTACCTATGTACTGTGTGTAGTTGAGTTGTTGTTCTACCTATGTACTGTGTGTAGTTGAGATGAGATGTTGTTCTACATATGTACTGTGTGTAGTTGAGATGTTGTTCTACCTATGTACTGTGTGTAGTTGAGATGTTGTTCTACCTATGTACTGTGTGTAGTTGAGATGTTGTTCTACCTATGTACTGTGTGTAGTTGAGATGAGATGTTGTTCTACATATGTACTGTGTGTAGTTGAGATGTTGTTCTACCTATGTACTGTGTGTGGTTGAGATGCTGTTCTCACCTATGTACTGTGTGTAGTTGAGATGAGATGTTGTTCTACATATGTAATGTGTGTAGTTGAGATGCTGTTCTACATATGTACTGTGTGTAGTTGAGATGTTGTTCTACATATGTACTGTGTTTAGTTGAGATGTTGTTCTTCCTATGTACTGTGTTTAGTTGAGATGTTGTGCTACCTATATACTGTGTGTAGTTGAGATGTTGTTCTACCTATGTACTGTGTGTAGTTGAGATGAGGATGCTGTTCTACCTATGTACTGTGTGTAGTTGAGATGTTGTTCTACCTATGTACTGTATGTAGTTGAGATGTTGTTCTACCTATGTACTGTGTGTAGTTGGGATTCTGTTCTACATATGTACTGTCTGTAGTTGAGATGTTGTTCTACATATGTACTGTGTTTAGTTGAGATCTTGTTCTTCCTATGTACTGTGTTTAGTTGAGATGTTGTGCTACCTATATACTGTGTGTAGTTGAGATGTTGTTATACCTATGTACTGTGTGTAGTTGAGATGCTGTTCTACCTATGTACTGTGTGTAGTTGAGATGCTGTTCTACCTATGTACTGTGTGTAGTTGAGATGCTGTTCTACCTATGTACTGTGTATAGTTGAGATTTTGTTCTACCTATGTACTGTGTGTAGTTGAGATGTTGTTCTACATATGTACTGTGTGTAGTTGACATGCTGTTCTACCTATGTACTGTGTTTAGTTGAGATGTTGTTCTACCTATGTACTGTGTGTAGATGAGATGTTGTTCTACCTATGTACTGTTTGTAGATGAGATGTTGTTCTACTTATGTACTGTGTGTAGTTGAGATGTTGTTCTACCTATGTACTGTGTGTAGATGAGATGTTGTTCTACCTATGTACTGTGTGTAGATGAGATGTTGTTCTACTTATGTACTGTGTGTAGTTGAGATGAGGATGTTGTTCTACCTATGTACTGTGTGTAGATGAAATGTTGTTCTACCTATGTACTGTGTGTAGATGAGATGTTGTTCTACTTATGTACTGTGTGTAGTTGAGATGAGGATGTTGTTCTACCTATGTACTGTGTGTAGATGAGATGTTGTTCTACCTATGTACTGTGTGTAGTTGAGATGTTGTTCTACCTATGCACTGTGTGTAGTTGAGATGCTGTTCTACATATGTACTGTGTGTAGTTTAGATGTTGTTCTACATATGTACTGTGTGTAGTTGAGATGTTGTTCTAAATATGCACTGTGTGTAGTTGAGATGTTGTTCTACCTATTTACTGTGTGTAGTTGAGATGTTGTTCTACATATGTACTGTGTGTAGTTGAGATGCTGTTCTACCTATGTACTGTGCAGTAAAGATGTTGTTCTACCTATGTACTGTGTGTAGTTGAGTTGTTGTTCTACCTATGTACTGTGTGTAGTTGAGATGAGATGTTGTTCTACATATGTACTGTGTGTAGTTGAGATGTTGTTCTACCTATGTACTGTGTGTAGTTGAGATGTTGTTCTACCTATGTACTGTGTGTAGTTGAGATGTTGTTCTACCTATGTACTGTGTGTAGTTGAGATGAGATGTTGTTCTACATATGTACTGTGTGTAGTTGAGATGTTGTTCTACCTATGTACTGTGTGTGGGTAAGATGCTGTTCTACCTATGTACTGTGTGTAGTTGAGATGAGATGTTGTTCTACCTATGTACTGTGTGTAGTTGGGATGCTGTTCTACATATGTACTGTGTGTAGTTGAGATGTTGTTCTACATATGTACTGTGTTTAGTTGAGATGTTGTTCTTCCTATGTACTGTGTTTAGTTGAGATGTTGTGCTACCTATATACTGTGTGTAGTTGAGATGTTGTTCTACCTATGTACTGTGTTTAGTTGAGATGAGGATGCTGTTCTACCTATGTACTGTGTGTAGTTGAGATGTTGTTCTACCTATGTACTGTATGTAGTTGAGATGTTGTTCTACCTATGTACTGTGTGTAGTTGAGATGCTTTTCTACATATGTACTGTGTGTAGTTGAGATGAGCATGTTTAGGGGCTTTCCACAAGACACAACAGGAAGCTACGCTATGTCATGAGGTCATCCTGTTGAGCTGCCTGATTCACGCACGCACGCACGCACGCACACACACACAACTGTACTAAAGTAACCCTTTACTAAACTAACCCTTTACCAAACTAACCTTGTACTAAACTAACCCTGTACTAAACTAATCCTTTACTAAACTAACCTTGTACTAAACTAACCCTGTACTAAACTAACCCTGTACTAAACTAACCCTTTACTAAACTAACCCTTTACTAAACTAACCTTGAACTAAACTAACCCTGTACTAAACTAACCCTTTACTAAACTAACCCTGTACTAAACTAATGCTGTACTAAACTACCCCTGTACTAAACTAACCCCGTACTAAACTAACCCTGTACTAAACTAATGCTGTACTAAATTAACCCTGTACTAAACTAACCCTGTACTAAACTAATGCTGTACTAAACTAACCCTGTACTAAACTAATGCTGTACTAAACTAACCCTGTACTAAACTAATGCTGTACTAAACTAACCCTGTACTAAACTAACCCTGTACTAAACTAACCCTGTACTAAGCTAATGCTGTAATAAACTAATGCTGTGCTAAACTAATGCTTTACTAAACTAGCCCTGTACTAAACTAACCCTGTACTAAATTATTTCTGTACTAAACTAACCCTGTACTAAACTAATGCTGTAATAAACTAATGCTGTACTAAATTAACCCTGTACTAAACTAATGCTATACTTAACTAACCCTGTACTAAACTAACCCTGTACTAAACTAATGCTGTACTAAACTAACCCTGTACTAAACTAATGCTGTACTAAACTAACCCTGTACTAAACTAATGCTGTACTAAACTAACCCTGTACTAAACTAACCCTGTACTAAACTAACCCTGTACTAAGCTAATGCTGTAATAAACTAATAATGTACTAAACTAATGCTTTACTAAACTAGCCCTGTACTAAACTAACCCTGTACTAAATTATTTCTGTACTAAACTAACCCTGTACTAAACTAATGCTGTAATAAACTAATGCTGTACTAAATTAACCCTGTACTAAACTAATGCTATACTTAACTAACCCTGTACTAAACTAACCCTGTACTAAACTAATGCTGTACTAAACTAACCCTGTACTAAACTAATGCTGTACTAAACTAACCCTGTACTAAACTAATTCTGTACTAAACTAACCCTGTACTAAACTAATGCTGTACTAAACTAATGCTGTACTAAATTAACCCTGTACTAAACTAATGCTATACTAAACTAACCCTGTACTAAACTAACCCTGTACTAAACTAACCCTGTACTAAACTAACCCTGTAATAAACTAATGCTGTACTAAATTAACCCTGTACTAAACTAATGCTATACTAAACTAACCCTGTACTAAACTACCCTGTACTAAACTAACCCTGTACTAAACTAACCTTGTAATAAACTAATGCTGTACTAAATTAACCCTGTACTAAACTATTGCTATACTAAACTAACCCCGTACTAAACTAACCCTGTACTAAACTAACCCTGTACTAAACTAACCCTGTACTAAACTAATGCTGTACTAAACTAACCCTGTACTAAACTATTGCTATACTAAACTAACCCTGTACTAAACTAACCCTGTACTAAACTAACCCTGTACTAAACTAACCCTGTACTAGACTAATGCTGTACTAAACTAACCCTGTACTAAACTAATTATGTACTAAACTAACCCTGTACTAAACTAACCCTGTACTAAACTAATTATGTACTAAACTAACCCTGTACTAAACTAACCCTGTACTAAACTAACCCTGTACTAAACTTATTCTGTACTAAACTAATTCTGTACTAAACTAATGCTGTACTAAACTAACCCTGTACTAAACTAATGCTGTAATAAACTAATGCTGTACTAAATTAACCCTGTACTAAACTAATGCTATACTAAACTAACCCTGTACTAAACTAACCCTGTACTAAACTAATGCTGTACTAAACTAACCCTGTACTAAACTAACCCTGTACTAAACTAACCCTGTACTAAACTAATGCTGTACTAAACTAACCCTGTACTAAACTAACCCTGTACTAAACTAACCATGTTCTCTGCCTCTTGAATTCTAAAAAAAAAAAATAATACAACAATGTTCTACTTTCACATTATGTACAGGCTGGGTACATTAAGTACAGGCTGGGCACATTATGTACAGGCTGGGCACATTATGTACAGGCTGGGCACATTATGTACAGACTGGGTACATTATGTACAGGCTGGGCACATTATGTACAGGCTGGGCACATTATGTACAGGCTGGGCACATTATGTACAGACTGGGCACATTATGTACAGGCTGGGCACATTATGTACAGACTGGGCACATTATGTACAGGCTGGGCACATTATGTACAGGCTGGGCACATTATGTACAGGCTGGGCACATTATGTACAGACTGGGTACATTATGTACAGGCTGGGCACATTATGTACAGGCTGGGTACATTATGTACAGGCTGGGTAATTCCAGATTGTTTTAAACATATTTTCACTTTTTGTTTTGTCATCTCCCTCCCTCCCTCCCTCCCTCCCTCCCTTCCTTCATCCTCTCTTCTTCTCTGACAGGCAGGGCAGATTAAGGGGATGTTCTAGCTACCATCTTGTTTGTCTAAACCGCTCGCTGCACATGTGGCACATCTCAGTCCAAGTCTGACTCACTACCCCCTCTACTGTTGTAGTTACTCTCTGCAGCCATGGCAACTGCTGCATGTTTGGCATAATGCCTTTGAGGGCAGTGGAAAGAGAGAGAGAGAGAGAGAGAGAGAGAGAGAGAGAGAGAGAGAGAGAGAGAGAGAGAGAGAGAGAGAGAGAGGCAGAGAGGGAGCAGAGCAATCTTTGCTCTCAGTAGTTGGCCTCAATCCAGTGTAATCATGCCACAGCGCTGAAATGAGGCCTCTGGCAGAACACCAGGTTTCAGGGAACAAAGATGTGAGCTTCTAATGTTGGCCGCCGAACCTCCATGCCTCCCTGCTGCCCTGCCCGCTTGGCATGCAGCACCAATTCCCAGCAGCCTTCGCTTTGGCAGCCCACCAGGTCAGCTAGCACACACACTCTCTCACACACACGCACACACACATGCACATGCACATGCACACACACACACACACACACACACACACACACACACACACACACACACACACACACACACACACACACACACACACACACGCAGCCCACCAGGTCAGCTAGCACACACACACACACACCCTCCCCTGCTGGGGCTGCAAAGAAGATCAGGATAAAGAAAGAGACGCATTCCAATTGGCACCCGTTTCCCTATATAGGGCACTGTTTTGGAGCAGAGCCCTATTGAGGAAGAGGCCTATGGGTCCTCTTAGTAGTGCACTATATAGGAAATAGGGTGGCATTTGGGATGCAGTCAGAGGCTTGTTTTTCTCTGGGTTGGTCAGTCGGTCGACTCTCTGTCTCTGCTGAACTGGTCCAATGACATCACCTCTGCAGCCTCTAGCAATCAGATACCAGCCAGCCTCCAGCAATCAGATACCAGCCAGCCTCCAGCAATCAGATACCAGCCAGCCTCCAGCAATCAGATACCAGCCAGCCTCCAGCAATTAGATTCCAGCCAGCCTCTAGCAATCAGATACCAGCCAGCCTCCAGCAATTAGATTCCAGCCAGCCTCCAGCAATCAGATACCAGCCAACCTCTAGCAATCAGATACCAGCCAGCCTCCAGCAATCAGATACCAGCCAGCCTCCAGCAATTAGATTCCAGCCAGCCTCCAGCAATCAGATACCAGCCAGCCTCTAGCAATCAGATACCAGCCAGCCTCCAGCAATTAGATACCAGCCAGCCTCCAGCAATTAGATTCCAGCCAGCCTCCAGCACTCAGATACCAGCCAGCCTCCAGCACTCAGATACCAGCCAGCATCCAGCACTCAGATACCAGCCAGCCTCCAGCAATTAGATTCCAGCCAGCCTCTAGCAATCAGATACCAGCCAGCCTCCAGCAATTAGATTCCAGCCAGCCCCCAGCGATCAGATTCCAGCCAGCCTTCAGCAATCAGATACCAGCCAGCCTCTAGCAATCAGATTCCAGCCAGCCTCTAGCAATCAGATACCAGCCAGCCTCCAGCAATTAGATTCCAGCCAGCCTCCAGCAATCAGATTCCAGCCAGCCTCCAGCAATCAGATTCCAGCCAGCCTCCAGCAATCAGATACCAGCCAGCCTCCAGCAATCAGATTCCAGCCAGCCTCTAGCAATCAGATTCCAGCCAGCCTCCATCAATTAGATTCCAGTCAGCCTCCAGCAATCAGATACCAGCCAGCCTCCAGCAATTAGATTCCAGCGTCCAGCAATCCGATTCCAGCCTCCAGCACTCAGATACCAGCCAGCCTCCAGCACTCAGATACCAGCCAGCCTCTAGCAATCAGATTCCAGCCTCCAGCAATCAGATTCCAGCCTCCAGCAATCAGATTCCAGCCTCCAGCAATCAGATACCAGCCAGCCTCTAGCAATCAGATTCCAGCGTCCAGCAATCCGATTCCAGCCTCCAGCACTCAGATACCAGCCAGCCTCCAGCACTCAGATACCAGCCAGCCTCTAGCAATCAGATTCCAGCCTCCAGCAATCAGATTCCAGCCTCCAGCAATCAGATACCAGCCAGCCTCCAGCAATCAGATTCCAGCCTCCAGCACTCAGATACCAGCCAGCCTCAAGCACTCAGATACCAGCCAGCCTCTAGCAATCAGATTCCAGCCTCCAGCAATCAGATTCCAGCCTCCAGCAATCAGATTCCAGCCTCCAGCAATCAGATACCAGCCAGCCTCCAGCAATCAGATTCCAGCCTCCAGCACTCAGATACCAGCCTCAAGCACTCAGATACCAGCCAGCCTCTAGCAATCAGATTCCAGCCTCCAGCAATCAGATTCCAGCCTCCAGCAATCAGATTCCAGCCTCCAGCAATCAGATTCCAGCCAGACTCCAGCATATTCCTTTTCCCTTCTTGCACCAGTTCAGAGAGGTTGCTTGACTTGAAATTGTAAATTGCCGTGTTTGTAGGAAGTTGATTAAAGACAATCCATAACAATGAATCTGAAATCAGCCCATCTGTTTAGTAGTTGTTCATTTTCCTCACGTTCATTACCGTTTACAAACAGTTGTCTGCGGCGTTGAGTTGTAAAACCTTGTTGCCATGGTGATTCATGTCCCAATACGGACAGAACTCAAAAGCAATGTACTGCCGCAAATTTGAAAATAGATTGTAGAACAGTGTAAACAGGAAACAGGAAGTGACTGGTCACGGGGGATCCTGGGTACTGTGGGTGGTTGCCACGGTTACTGTTTCCTGTATGAAACACAACCAACGAAGCGGGAAAAAAGGTCATATATTACCGCCAAATTGTCTGTCTCCGAGACGACCACGCATGGTGGATTACCGCAACCTCATCCATCCATATTATAACAAGACCCCGTCATGTTGATGACTGACTGAAAACTCTATTTTATTCTAGTCCCATCCACCGCCAAAAACCCTTCATCTAAACTATGTGTGAGTATAAATGGGGCGGCAGGTAGCCTGGTGGTTAGAGCGTTGGACTAGTAGCCGAAAAGTTGCTAGATCGAATCCCCCGAGCTGACAAGGTAAAAAATCTGTCGTTCAAAGTCACCATTATTAGTCAGTTGTACAACCGAATGCCTTCAACCGAAATGTTTCTTCCGCATTTAACCCAACCCCTCTGAACATCCACGTCTTCGGCGCCCAGTGGGTTAACTGCCTTGTTCAAGGGCAGAAAGACAGATTTTTCCTTGTCAGCTCAGGGATTCGAACTTGCAACCCTCCGGTTACAAGTCCAACGCTCTAACCACTACGCTACCTGCCGCCCTCTCGTTCTGCCCCCTGAACAAGGCAGTTAACCCACTGTTCCTAGGCCGTCATTGTAAAATAAGAATTTGTTCTTAACTGACTTGACTAGTTAAATAAAGGTTAAAATAAACAACTGTATTGATTTATTATTTTCAAAGAATCGTCTAAATCCATTTCTGGATAATATCTCCTTATTATATATATAATATATATCCTATGATCCCTCTCTTCAGCAGATGTTGCAATAGCAGGATTACATAGCAACTGCCAACTCTTGATATCGTGGGAAAGAGAGAATACACCGTCATCTATATGCTACAGGACGGAAGGAGAGAATACACCGTCATCTATATGCTACGGGTCGGAAGGAGAGAATACACCGTCATCTATATGCTACGGGTCGGAAGGAGAGAATACACCGTCATCTATATGCTACAGGACGGAAGTAGAGAATACACCGTCATCTATATGGTACGGGTCGGAAGGAGAGAATACACCGTCATCTATATGGTACGGGTCGGAAGGAGAGAATACACCGTCATCTATATGGTACGGGTCGGAAGGAGAGAATACACCGTCATCTATATGCTACAGGACGGAAGTAGAGAATACACCGTCATCTATATGCTACGGGTCGGAAGGAGAGAATACACCGTCATCTATATGCTACGGGTCGGAAGGAGAGAATACACCGTCATCTATATGGTACGGGTCGGAAGTAGAGAATACACCGTCATCTATATGCTACAGGACGGAAGGAGAGAATACACCGTCATCTATATGCTACGGGTCGGAAGGAGAGAATACACCGTCATCTATATGCTACAGGACGGAAAGAGAGAATACACCGTCATCTATATGCTACGGGTCGGAAGGAGAGAATACACCGTCATCTATATGCTACGGGTCGGAAGGAGAGAATACACCGTCATCTATATGCTACAGGACGGAAAGAGAGAATACACCGTCATCTATATGCTACGGGTCGGAAGGAGAGAATACACCGTCATCTATATGCTACAGGACGGAAGTAGAGAATACACCGTCATCTATATGGTACGGGTCGGAAGGAGAGAATACACCGTCATCTATATGCTACAGGACGGAAAGAGAGAATACACCGTCATCTATATGCTACGGTCGGAAGGAGAGAATACACCGTCATCTATATGCTACGGGTCGGAAGGAGAGAATACACCGTCATCTATATGCTACGGGTCGGAAGGAGAGAATACACCGTCATCTATATGCTACGGTCGGAAGGAGAGAATACACCGTCATCTATATGCTACGGTCGGAAGGAGAGAATACACCGTCATCTATATGCTACGGTCGGAAGGAGAGAATACACCGTCATCTATATGCTACGGTCGGAAGGAGAGAATACACCGTCATCTATATGCTACAGGACGGAAAGAGAGAATACACCGTCATCTATATGCTACGGGTCGGAAGGAGAGAATACACCGTCATCTATATGCTACGGGTCGGAAGGAGAGAATACACCGTCATCTATATGCTACGGGTCGGAAGGAGAGAATACACCGTCATCTATATGCTACAGGACGGAAAGAGAGAATACACCGTCATCTATATGCTACGGTTCGGAAGGAGAGAATACACCGTCATCTATATGCTACGGGTCGGAAGGAGAGAATACACCGTCATCTATATGCTACAGGACGGAAAGAGAGAATACACCGTCATCTATATGCTACAGGACGGAAGGAGAGAATACACCGTCATCTATATGCTACGGGTCGGAAGGAGAGAATACACCGTCATCTATATGCTACGGGTCGGAAGGAGAGAATACACCGTCATCTATATGGTACGGGTCGGAAGGAGAGAATACACTGTCATCTATATGCTACAGGACGGAAAGAGAGAATACACCGTCATCTATATGCTACGGGTCGGAAGGAGAGAATACACCGTCATCTATATGCTACGGGTCGGAAGGAGAGAATACACCGTCATCTATATGTGCACGGTCGGAAGGAGAGAATACACCGTCATCAATATGCTACAGGACGGAAAGAGAGAATACACCGTCATCTATATGCTACGGGTCGGAAGGAGAGAATACACCGTCATCTATATGCTACGGGTCGGAAGGAGAGAATACACCGTCATCTATATGGTACGGGTCGGAAGGAGAGAATACACCGTCATCTATATGCTACAGGACGGAAAGAGAGAATACACCGTCATCTATATGCTACGGGTCGGAAGGAGAGAATACACCGTCATCTATATGCTACAGGACGGAAGTAGAGAATACACCGTCATCTATATGCTACGGGTCGGAAGGAGAGAATACACCGTCATCTATATGCTACGGGACGGAAGGAGAGAATACACCGTCATCTATATGCTACGGGTCGGAAGGAGAGAATACACCGTCATCTATATGCTACGGGTCGGAAGGAGAGAATACACCGTCATCTATATGCTACGGGTCGGAAGGAGAGAATACACCGTCATCTATATGCTACGGGTCGGAAGGAGAGAATACACCGTCATCTATATGCTACGGGTCGGAAGGAGAGAATACACCGTCATCTATATGCTACAGGACGGAAGTAGAGAATACACCGTCATCTATATGCTACGGGTCGGAAGGAGAGAATACACCGTCATCTATATGCTACGGGTCAGAAGGAGAGAATACACCGTCATCTATATGGTACGGGTCGGGAAGGAGAGAATACACCGTCATCTATATGGTACGGGTCGGAAGGAGAGAATACACCGTCATCTATATGCTACGGGTCGGAAGGAGAGAATACACCGTCATCTATATGGTACGGGTCGGGAAGGAGAGAATACACCGTCATCTATATGGTACGGGTCGGAAGGAGAGAATACACCGTCATCTATATGCTACAGGACGGAAGGAGAGAATACACCGTCATCTATATGCTACGGGTCGGAAGGAGAGAATACACCGTCATCTATATGCTACAGGACGGAAAGAGAGAATACACCGTCATCTATATGCTACGGGTCGGAAGGAGAGAATACACCGTCATCTATATGCTACAGGACGGAAGGAGAGAATACACCGTCATCTATATGCTCACGGTCGGAAGGAGAGAATACACCGTCATCTATATGCTACAGGACGGAAGGAGAGAATACACCGTCATCTATATGGTGCGGGTCGGAAGGAGAGAATACACCGTCATCTATATGCTACGGGTCGGAAGGAGAGAATACACCGTCATCTATATGGTGCGGGTCGGAAGGAGAGAATACACCGTCATCTATATGCTACAGGACGGAAGGAGAGAATACACCGTCATCTATATGCTACGGTCGGAAGGAGAGAATACACCGTCATCTATATGCTACGGTCGGAAGGAGAGAATACACCGTCATCTATATGCTACGGGTCGGAAGGAGAGAATACACCGTCATCTATATGCTACGGGTCGGAAGGAGAGAATACACCGTCATCTATATGCTACAGGTCGGAAGGAGAGAATACACCGTCATCTATATGGTACGGGTCGGAATGAGAGAATACACCGTCATCTATATGCTACAGGACGGAAGGAGAGAATACACCGTCATCTATATGGTACGGGTCGGAAGGAGAGAATACACCGTCATCTATATGCTACGGGTCGGAAGGAGAGAATACACCGTCATCTATATGCTACAGGTCGGAAGTAGAGAATACACCGTCATCTATATGCTACGGGTCGGAAGTAGAGAATACACCGTCATCTATATGGTACGGGTCGGAAGGAGAGAATACACCGTCATCTATATGCTACAGGTCGGAAGGAGAGAATACACCGTCATCTATATGCTACAGAACGGAAGCATTATGTCTCTGTACTAGAGGTTTACATGAGGATATCTCCACAGTATTATGTCTCTGTACTAGAGGTTTATATGAGGATATCTCCACAGTATTATGTCTCTGTACTAGAGGTTTATATGAGGATATCTCCACAGTATTATGTCTCTGTACTAGAGGTTTATATGAGGATATCTCCACAGTATTATGTCTCTGTACTAGAGGTTTACATGAGGATATCTCCACAGTATTATGTCTCTGTACTAGAGGTTTATATGAGGATATCTCCACAGTATTACCTCTATACTAGAGGTTTACATGAGGATATCTCCACAGTACTATGTCTCTGTACTAGAGGTTTACATGAGGATATCTCCACAGTATTATGTCTCTGTACTAGAGGTTTCTATGAGGATATATCTCCACAGTATTATGTCTCTGTACTAGAGGTTTATATGAGGATATCTCCACAGTATTATGTCTCTGTACTAGAGGTTTACATGAGGATATCTCCACAGTATTACCTCTATACTAGAGGTTTACATGAGGATATCTCCACAGTACTATGTCTCTGTACTAGAGGTTTACATGAGGATATCTCCACAGTATTATGTCTCTGTACTAGAGGTTTCTATGAGGATATATCTCCACAGTATTATGTCTCTGTACTAGAGGTTTATATGAGGATATCTCCACAGTATTATGTCTCTGTACTAGAGGTTTACATGAGGATATCTCCACAGTATTACCTCTATACTAGAGGTTTACATGAGGATATCTCCACAGTATCATGTCTCTGTACTAGAGGTTTACATGAGGATATCTCCACAGTATTGTCTCTGTACTAGAGGTTTACATGAGGATATCTCCACAGTATTATGTCTCTGTACTAGAGGTTTATATGAGGATATCTCCACAGTATTATGTCTCTGTACTAGAGGTTTACATGAGGATATCTCCACAGTATTGTCTCTGTACTAGAGGTTTACATGAGGATATCTCCACAGTATTATGTCTCTGTACTAGAGGTTTATATGAGGATATCTCCACAGTATTATGTCTCTATACTAGAGGTTTACATGAGGATATCTCCACAGTATCATGTCTCTGTACTAGAGGTTTACATGAGGATATCTCCACAGTATTGTCTCTGTACTAGAGGTTTACATGAGGATATCTCCACAGTATTATGTCTCTGTACTAGAGGTTTATATGAGGATATCTCCACAGTATTATCTCTGTACTAGAGGTCTACATGAGGATATCTCCACAGTATTATGTCTCTGCACAAGAGGTCTATATGAGGATATCTCCACAGTATTATGTCTCTGTACTAGAGGTTTATATGAGGATATCTCCACAGTATTATGTCTCTGTACTAGAGGTTTATATGAGGATATCTCCACAGTATTATGTCTCTGTACTAGAGGTTTACATGAGGATATCTCCACAGTATTATGTCTCTGTACTAGAGGTTTATATGAGGATATCTCCACAGTATTACCTCTATACTAGAGGTTTACATGAGGATATCTCCACAGTACTATGTCTCTGTACTAGAGGTTTACATGAGGATATCTCCACAGTATTATGTCTCTGTACTAGAGGTTTCTATGAGGATATATCTCCACAGTATTATGTCTCTGTACTAGAGGTTTATATGAGGATATCTCCACAGTATTATGTCTCTGTACTAGAGGTTTACATGAGGATATCTCCACAGTATTACCTCTATACTAGAGGTTTACATGAGGATATCTCCACAGTACTATGTCTCTGTACTAGAGGTTTACATGAGGATATCTCCACAGTATTATGTCTCTGTACTAGAGGTTTCTATGAGGATATATCTCCACAGTATTATGTCTCTGTACTAGAGGTTTATATGAGGATATCTCCACAGTATTATGTCTCTGTACTAGAGGTTTACATGAGGATATCTCCACAGTATTACCTCTATACTAGAGGTTTACATGAGGATATCTCCACAGTATCATGTCTCTGTACTAGAGGTTTACATGAGGATATCTCCACAGTATTGTCTCTGTACTAGAGGTTTACATGAGGATATCTCCACAGTATTATGTCTCTGTACTAGAGGTTTATATGAGGATATCTCCACAGTATTATGTCTCTGTACTAGAGGTTTATATGAGGATATCTCCACAGTATTATGTCTCTGTACTAGAGGTTTACATGAGGATATCTCCACAGTATTATGTCTCTGTACTAGAGGTTTATATGAGGATATCTCCACAGTATTACCTCTATACTAGAGGTTTACATGAGGATATCTCCACAGTACTATGTCTCTGTACTAGAGGTTTACATGAGGATATCTCCACAGTATTATGTCTCTGTACTAGAGGTTTCTATGAGGATATATCTCCACAGTATTATGTCTCTGTACTAGAGGTTTATATGAGGATATCTCCACAGTATTATGTCTCTGTACTAGAGGTTTACATGAGGATATCTCCACAGTATTACCTCTATACTAGAGGTTTACATGAGGATATCTCCACAGTACTATGTCTCTGTACTAGAGGTTTACATGAGGATATCTCCACAGTATTATGTCTCTGTACTAGAGGTTTCTATGAGGATATATCTCCACAGTATTATGTCTCTGTACTAGAGGTTTATATGAGGATATCTCCACAGTATTATGTCTCTGTACTAGAGGTTTACATGAGGATATCTCCACAGTATTACCTCTATACTAGAGGTTTACATGAGGATATCTCCACAGTATCATGTCTCTGTACTAGAGGTTTACATGAGGATATCTCCACAGTATTGTCTCTGTACTAGAGGTTTACATGAGGATATCTCCACAGTATTATGTCTCTGTACTAGAGGTTTATATGAGGATATCTCCACAGTATTATGTCTCTGTACTAGAGGTTTACATGAGGATATCTCCACAGTATTGTCTCTGTACTAGAGGTTTACATGAGGATATCTCCACAGTATTATGTCTCTGTACTAGAGGTTTATATGAGGATATCTCCACAGTATTATGTCTCTATACTAGAGGTTTACATGAGGATATCTCCACAGTATCATGTCTCTGTACTAGAGGTTTACATGAGGATATCTCCACAGTATTGTCTCTGTACTAGAGGTTTACATGAGGATATCTCCACAGTATTATGTCTCTGTACTAGAGGTTTATATGAGGATATCTCCACAGTATTATCTCTGTACTAGAGGTCTACATGAGGATATCTCCACAGTATTATGTCTCTGCACAAGAGGTCTATATGAGGATATCTCCACAGTATTATGTCTCTGTACTAGAGGTTTATATGAGGATATCTCCACAGTATTATGTCTCTGTACTAGAGGTTTATATGAGGATATCTCCACAGTATTATGTCTCTGTACTAGAGGTTTACATGAGGATATCTCCACAGTATTATGTCTCTGTACTAGAGGTTTATATGAGGATATCTCCACAGTATTACCTCTATACTAGAGGTTTACATGAGGATATCTCCACAGTACTATGTCTCTGTACTAGAGGTTTACATGAGGATATCTCCACAGTATTATGTCTCTGTACTAGAGGTTTACATGAGGATATATCTCCACAGTATTATGTCTCTGTACTAGAGGTTTATATGAGGATATCTCCACAGTATTATGTCTCTGTACTAGAGGTTTACATGAGGATATCTCCACAGTATTACCTCTATACTAGAGGTTTACATGAGGATATCTCCACAGTACTATGTCTCTGTACTAGAGGTTTACATGAGGATATCTCCACAGTATTATGTCTCTGTACTAGAGGTTTCTATGAGGATATATCTCCACAGTATTATGTCTCTGTACTAGAGGTTTATATGAGGATATCTCCACAGTATTATGTCTCTGTACTAGAGGTTTACATGAGGATATCTCCACAGTATTACCTCTATACTAGAGGTTTACATGAGGATATCTCCACAGTATCATGTCTCTGTACTAGAGGTTTACATGAGGATATCTCCACAGTATTGTCTCTGTACTAGAGGTTTACATGAGGATATCTCCACAGTATTATGTCTCTGTACTAGAGGTTTATATGAGGATATCTCCACAGTATTATGTCTCTGTACTAGAGGTTTACATGAGGATATCTCCACAGTATTGTCTCTGTACTAGAGGTTTACATGAGGATATCTCCACAGTATTATGTCTCTGTACTAGAGGTTTATATGAGGATATCTCCACAGTATTATGTCTCTATACTAGAGGTTTACATGAGGATATCTCCACAGTATCATGTCTCTGTACTAGAGGTTTACATGAGGATATCTCCACAGTATTGTCTCTGTACTAGAGGTTTACATGAGGATATCTCCACAGTATTATGTCTCTGTACTAGAGGTTTATATGAGGATATCTCCACAGTATTATCTCTGTACTAGAGGTCTACATGAGGATATCTCCACAGTATTATGTCTCTGCACAAGAGGTCTATATGAGGATATCTCCACAGTATTATGTCTCTGTACTAGAGGTTTATATGAGGATATCTCCACAGTATTATGTCTCTATACTAGAGGTTTATATGAGGATATCTCCACAGTATTATGTCTCTGTACTAGAGGTTTATATGAGGATATCTCCACAGTATTATGTCTCTGTACTAGAGGTTTATATGAGGATATCTCCACAGTATTATGTCTCTATACTAGAGGTTTATATGAGGATATCTCCACAGTATTATGTCTCTGTACTAGAGGTTTACATGAGGATATCTCCACAGTATTATGTCTCTGTACTAGAGGTTTACATGAGGATATATCTCCACAGTATTATGTCTCTGTACTAGAGGTTTATATGAGGATATCTCCACAGTAGTATGTCTCTGTACTAGAGGTTTACATGAGGATATCTCCACAGTATTATGTCTCTGTACTAGAGGTTTACATGAGGATATCTCCACAGTATTATGTCTCTGTACTAGAGGTTTATATGAGGATATCTCCACAGTATTATGTCTCTGTACTAGAGGTTTATATGAGGATATATCTCCACAGTATTATGTCTCTGTACTAGAGGTTTATATGAGGATATCTCCACAGTATTATGTCTCTGTACTAGAGGTTTACATGAGGATATCTCCACAGTATTACCTCTATACTAGAGGTTTACATGAGGATATCTCCACAGTATCATGTCTCTGTACTAGAGGTTTACATGAGGATATCTCCACAGTATTGTCTCTGTACTAGAGGTTTACATGAGGATATCTCCACAGTATTATGTCTCTGTACTAGAGGTTTATATGAGGATATCTCCACAGTATTATGTCTCTGTACTAGAGGTTTACATGAGGATATCTCCACAGTATTGTCTCTGTACTAGAGGTTTACATGAGGATATCTCCACAGTATTATGTCTCTGTACTAGAGGTTTATATGAGGATATCTCCACAGTATTATGTCTCTATACTAGAGGTTTACATGAGGATATCTCCACAGTATCATGTCTCTGTACTAGAGGTTTACATGAGGATATCTCCACAGTATTGTCTCTGTACTAGAGGTTTACATGAGGATATCTCCACAGTATTATGTCTCTGTACTAGAGGTTTATATGAGGATATCTCCACAGTATTATCTCTGTACTAGAGGTCTACATGAGGATATCTCCACAGTATTATGTCTCTGCACAAGAGGTCTATATGAGGATATCTCCACAGTATTATGTCTCTGTACTAGAGGTTTATATGAGGATATCTCCACAGTATTACCTCTATACTAGAGGTTTACATGAGGATATCTCCACAGTATTATGTCTCTGTACTAGAGGTTTATATGAGGATATCTCCACAGTATTATGTCTCTGTACTAGAGGTTTACATGAGGATATATCTCCACAGTATTATGTCTCTGTACTAGAGGTTTATATGAGGATATCTCCACAGTATTATGTCTCTGTACTAGAGGTTTACATGAGGATATCTCCACAGTATTACCTCTATACTAGAGGTTTACATGAGGATATCTCCACAGTATTATGTCTCTGTACTAGAGGTTTATATGAGGATATCTCCACAGTAGTATGTCTCTGTACTAGAGGTTTAAATGAGGATATCTCCACAGTATTATGTCTCTGTACTAGAGGTTTATATGAGGATATCTCCACAGTATTATCTCTGTACTAGAGGTTTATATGAGGATATCTCCACAGTATTACCTCTATACTAGAGGTTTACATGAGGATATCTCCACAGTATCATGTCTCTGTACTAGAGGTTTACATGAGGATATCTCCACAGTATTGTCTCTGTACTAGAGGTTTACATGAGGATATCTCCACAGTATTATGTCTCTGTACTAGAGGTTTATATGAGGATATCTCCACAGTATTATGTCTCTATACTAGAGGTTTACATGAGGATATCTCCACAGTATCATGTCTCTGTACTAGAGGTTTACATGAGGATATCTCCACAGTATTGTCTCTGTACTAGAGGTTTACATGAGGATATCTCCACAGTATTATGTCTCTGTACTAGAGGTTTATATGAGGATATCTCAACAGTATTATGTCTCTGTACTAGAGGTTTATATGAGGATATCTCCACAGTATTATCTCTGTACTAGAGGTCTACATGAGGATATCTCCACAGTATTATGTCTCTGCACAAGAGGTCTATATGAGGATATCTCCACAGTATTATGTCTCTGTACTAGAGGTTTATATGAGGATATCTCCACAGTATTACCTCTATACTAGAGGTTTACATGAGGATATCTCCACAGTATTATGTCTCTGTACTAGAGGTTTATATGAGGATATCTCCACAGTATTATGTCTCTGTACTAGAGGTTTACATGAGGATATCTCCACAGTATTATGTCTCTGTACTAGAGGTTTATATGAGGATTTCTCCACAGTATTATGTCTGTAGTAGAGGTTTATATGAGGATATCTCCACAGTATTATGTCTCTGTACTAGAGGTTTATATGAGGATATCTCCACAGTATTATGTCTCTGTACTAGAGGTTTATATGAGGATATCTCCACAGTATTATGTCTCTGTACTAGAGGTTTACATGAGGATATCTCCACAGTATTACCTCTATACTAGAGGTTTACATGAGGATATCTCCACAGTATTGTCTCTGTACTAGAGGTTTATATGAGGATATCTCCACAGTATTATGTCTCTGTACTAGAGGTTTATATGAGGATATCTCCACAGTATTATCTCTGTACTAGAGGTCTACATGAGGATATCTCCACAGTATTATGTCTCTGTACTAGAGGTTTATATGAGGATATCTCCACAGTATTATCTCTGTACTAGAGGTTTATATGAGGATATCTCCACAGTATTATGTCTCTGTACTAGAGGTTTATATGAGGATATCTCCACAGTATTATATCTCTGTACTAGAGGTTTACATGAGGATATCTCCACAGTATTATGTCTCTGTACTAGAGGTTTACATGAGGATATCTCCACAGTATTATGTCTCTGTACTAGAGGTTTACATGAGGATATCTCCACAGTATTATGTCTCTGTACTAGAGGTTTACATGAGGATATCTCCACAGTATTATGTCTCTGTACTAGAGGTTTACATGAGGATATCTCCACAGTATTATGTCTCTGTACTAGAGGTTTATATGAGGATATCTCCACAGTATTATATCTCTGTACTAGAGGTTTACATGAGGATATCTCCACAGTATTATGTCTCTGTACTAGAGGTTTATATGAGGATATCTCCACAGTATTATGTCTCTGTACTAGAGGTTTACATGAGGATATCTCCACAGTATTATGTCTCTGTACTAGAGGTTTATATGAGGATATCTCCACAGTATTATGTCTCTGTACTAGAGGTTTATATGAGGATATCTCCACAGTATTACCTCTATACTAGAGGGTTATATGAGGATATCTCCACAGTATTATGTCTCTGTACTAGAGGTTTATATGAGGATATCTCCACAGTATTATGTCTGTAGTAGAGGTTTACATGAGGATATCTCCACAGTATTATGTCTCTGTACTAGAGGTTTATATGAGGATATCTCCACAGTATTATGTCTCTGTACTAGAGGTTTCTATGAGGATATATCTCCACAGTATTATGTCTCTGTACTAGAGGTTTATATGAGGATATCTCCACAGTATTATGTCTCTGTACTAGAGGTTTATATGAGGATATCTCCACAGTATTATGTCTGTAGTAGAGGTTTACATGAGGATATCTCCACAGTATTATGTCTCTGTACTAGAGGTTTATATGAGGATATCTCCACAGTATTATGTCTCTGTACTAGAGGTTTCTATGAGGATATATCTCCACAGTATTATGTCTCTGTACTAGAGGTTTATATGAGGATATCTCCACAGTATTATGTCTCTGTACTAGAGGTTTATATGAGGATATCTCCACAGTATTATGTCTGTAGTAGAGGTTTACATGAGGATATCTCCACAGTATTATGTCTCTGTACTAGAGGTTTATATGAGGATATCTCCACAGTATTATGTCTGTAGTAGAGGTTTATATGAGGATATCTCCACAGTATTATGTCTCTGTACTAGAGGTTTACATGAGGATATCTCCACAGTATTATGTCTCTGTACTAGAGGTTTATATGAGGATATCTCCACAGACGCACTCGATATTCTCCAAACACCCGGCAAGACCGACATCCCAGTTTTTTGCAAGAAGAAGCGACGCAGGAAACGGGGGAATAGAGCCGGATGCCTGGTCAGGACCCGGAGGAGGCGATTGGGAAAGCTGCCGTTACCGTCAATACTACTCGCCAACGTGCAATCATTGGACAATAAATTAGAATATCCTACCAATGGGACATTAAAAACTGTAATATTCTATGTTTCACGGAATCGTGGCTGAATGACGACATGGATATTCAGCTAGCGGGATATACGCTGCACCGGCAAGATAGAACAGCACACTCCGGTAAGACGAGGGGGGGCGGTCTGTGCATATTTGTAAACAACAGCTGGTGCACGAAATCTAAGGGAGTCTCTAGATTTTGCTCGCCTGAAGTAGAGTATCTCATGATAAGCTGTAGATCACATTATTTGCCTAGAGAGTTTTCAGCTGTACTTTTCTTGGCTGTTTATTTACAACCACAGACAGATGCTGGCACTAAGACCGCACTCAGTCAGCAGTATAAGGAAATAAGCAAACAGGAAACCACTCACCCAGAGGCGGCGCTCCTAGTGGCTGGAGACTTTAATGCATGGAAACTTAAATCAGTTCTACCAAATCTCCATCAACATGTTAAATGTGCAACCAGAGGAAAAAATATTCTGGATCACCTGTACTCTACACACAGAGACGCGTACAAAGCTCTCCCTCGCCCTCCATTTGGTAAATCCGACCACAACTCTATCCTCCTGATTCCTGCTTACAAGGAAAAATTAAAGCAGGAAGCACCAGTGACTCGGTCTATAATAGTGGTCAGATGAAGCAGATGCTAAACTACAGGACTAATCTGTGGCACAGACTGGAACATGTTCTGGGATTCCTCCGATGGCATTGAGGAGTACACCACATCAGTCACTGGCTTTATCAATAAGTGCATCGAGGACGTCGTCCCCACAGTGACTGTACGTACATACCCCAACCAGAAGCCATGGATTACAGGCAACATCCGCACTGAGATAAAGGGTAGTGCTGCCGCTTTCAAGGTGCGGGACTCTAACCCGGAAGCTTACAAGAAATTCCGCTATGCCCTGCGACGAACCATCAAACAGGCAAAGCGTCACTACAGGGCTAAGATTGAATCGTACTACACCGGCTCCGAGCAACACTGAGGCATGCATGAGAGCATCAGCTGTTCCAGACGACTGTGTGATCACGCTCTCAGTAGCCGACGTGAGTAAGACCTTTAAACAAGTCAACATACACAAGGCTGCGGGGCCAGACGGATTACCAGGACGTGTACTCCAAGCATGTGCTGACCAACTGGCAGGTGTCTTCACTGACATTTTCAACCTGTACCTGATTGAGTCTGTAATACCAACATGCTTCAAGCAGACCACCATAGTCCCTGTGCCCAAGAACACTAAGGTAACCTGCCTAAATGACTACAGACCCGTAGCACTCACGTCTGTAGCCATGAAGTGCTTTGAAAGGTTGGTAATGGCTCACATGAACAACATTATCCCAGAAACCCTAGACCCCCCTCCAATTTGCATACCGCCCAAACAGATCAACAGATGATGCAATCTCTATTGCACTCCACACTGCCCTTTCCCACCTGGACAAAAGGAACACCTATGTGAGAATGCTGTTTATTGACTACAGCTCAGCGTTCAACACCATAGTACCCTCAAAGCTCATCACTAAGCTAAGGATCCTGGGACTAAACACCTTCCTCTGCAACTGGATCCTGGACTTCCTGACGGGCCGCCCCCAGGTGGTGAGGGTAGGTAGCAACACATCTGCCACGCTGATCCTCAACACTGGAGCTCCCCCAGGGGTGCGTGCTCAGTCCCCTCTTGTACTCCCTGTTCACCCACGACTGCATGGCCAGGCACGACTCCAACACCATCATTAAGTTTGCAGACGACACAACAGTGGTAGGCCTGATCACCGACAACGACGAGACAGCCTATAGGGAGGAGGTCAGAGACCTGGCCGTGTGGTGCCAGGACAACAACCTCTCCCTCAACGTAACCAAAACTAAGGAGATGATTGTGGACTACAGGAAAAGGAGCAGCAGACTGGGATAGGGAGCGATTGAATATGTCCGTAAACACTCCAGACAGCTGGTCTGCTCTGAGGACGCGGTTAGGGATGTCGACTGGGCCGGCAACCTTGCGAGGGTTAACACGCTTACATGTAATACTCAGGTCGGCCACGGAGAAGGAGAGCCCGCAGTCCTTGGGAGCAGGCCGCATCGGTGGCAGTGTTGTCCTCAAAGCGGGCGAAGAAGGTGTCCGGGAGCAAGAGGTCAGTGTCTGTGACGTGGCTAGTTTTCCCTTTGTAGTCCGTGATTGCCTGTAGACCCTGTCCGAGCCGTAGAATTGTGACACCGCTTTGTCTCTGTTTTGCCTGTTTGGTTGCCTTACAGAGGGAATAATTATACTGTTAGTATTCAACCATATTCCCAGTCACCTTGTCGTGGTTAAATGCAGTTGTTCACGCTTTCACACTGTCCTCTACAGACCATCACACTGTCCTCCACAGACCATCACACTGTCCTCCACAGACCATCACACTGTCCTCCACAGACCATCACACTGTCCTCTACAGACCATCACACTGTCCTCCACAGACCATCACACTGTCCTCTACAGACCATCACACTGTCCTCTACAGACCATCACACTGTCCTCTGCAGACCATCACACTGTCCTCTACAGACCATCACACTGTCCTCTACAGACCATCACACTGTCCTCTACAGACCATCACACTGTCCTCCACAGACCATCACACTGTCCTCTACAGACCATCACACTGTCCTCTACAGACCATCACACTGTCCTCCACAGACCATCACACTGTCCTCTACAGACCATCACACTGTCCTCTACAGACCATTACACTGTCCTCTGCAGACCATCACACTGTCCTCTACAGACCATCACACTGTCCTCTACAGACCATCACACTGTCCTTTGCAGACCATCACACTGTCCTCTACAGACCATCACACTGTCCTCTACAGACCATCACACTGTCCTTTGCAGACCATCACACTGTCCTCCACAGACCATCACACTGTCCTCTACAGACCATCACACTGTCCTCTACAGACCATCACACTGTCCTCCGCAGACCATCACACTGTCCTCTACAGACCATCACACTGTCCTCTACAGACCATCACACTGTCCTCTGCAGACCATCACACTGTCCTCTACAGACCATCACACTGTCCTCTACAGACCATCACACTGTCCTCTACAGACCAACACACTGTCCTCTATAGACCATCACACTGTCCTCTACAGACCATCATAATGTCCTCTACAGACCATCATAATGTCCTCTACAGACCATCATAATGTCCTCTACAGACCATCACACTGTCCTCTACAGACCATCACACTGTCCTCTACAGACCATCATAATGTCCTCTACAGACCATCATAATGTCCTCTACAGACCATCATAATGTCCTCTACAGACCATCACACTGTCCTCTACAGACCATCATAATGTCCTCTACAGACCATCACACTGTCCTCTACAGACCATCATAATGTCCTCCACAGACCATCATAATGTCCTCTACAGACCATCACACTGTCCTCTACAGACCATCACACTGTCCTCTACAGACCATCATAATGTCCTCTGCAGACCATCAATGTCCACAGCAGGCTGGCTGGGAACCAGGATTCCCTGGATGGGTGAGACGAGGTGGATCGAGAGGGGGCAAGGTGGATGATTGGCGGGCAGGTACGTGACTAAACATCTTACTTCCTCTTTGGAACGTCACTACGGCAGGCTTACACAAACACATCCTGCTTTTGTGTCTACACACACTGCGTTGGCAGCAGCTAGGCTTCCGCCAGTTGCATTATTGCCTCACCCTCCAGCTAAGCATCTGTTGGAATGAATTCAGTCTTGCCTTGGGTGGAAAATACTTCTGTTTCGTCCCTCCCTCCTGTCACCCACCCATGTCACTCTGCGGCAGCGCACTGGAATTCTACATTAGAATTAATTCAATTTTATTGCCCTTTTATGGAACCTTTTAATGCACAGGATTATTCCGTGATACGCTTTTCAGACATATTCGAATAGGCAAATTACTTTAATATGTACTATTTTGTTTATTGACTGACTGGTGTGCAGTTGACGACGGTTCATTCATAATTTATTTTCATAGCTTAACAAAAGAAAGGGGTACAACATCAAAAAATGCATCAGAACGATGTGATGTTGCAGTGCCTCGTAAAACCGATTTGGATTAAAGTTGGTTTATGCGGGTTATGCTCCCATTCCACAGCCCTGTGAATCGCCTCACATCTACAGTGTAGCGTTTACTTGAACGGCCTGTGCGCTGTGCAGAAGACAAGAGAAATCACCGCCCTGTTGTTGAATAACTGGAGCCGATTGCGAAGCTCAACGGTTAGAAATATTGAATTTGCACACTGGCAGCTGACGAAAAATAAAATACACTTTTAAAAAAAATATTTTGCATGCTCATGCATATTAATTGGCAGAATTAGGCTGCAGTAACGACGGGGCTACGGGTGGACTGGGTTTGGTATGACGCGGAGCGCCTTTAGGGATGAAATGTGAATGTGTTACTTTGTTGCAGCTACTGAACGATTGTGCCTCTAATAGTCGGGATTTAGGGAATATTTTTACGCATCGAAAGGGTCTGGCTGTAGTTGCTGTAACTGGGGAAAGGTGATTTCCTACACATTGCAAACGCATTAAAAATATATATATATATATATATATGTGGTGAAAAATGCACCTTCGAATATTTCTAACATTTGAATGGTAGCCTTTTCCATATTATATTTATATTCATGAAAATGTTGTGTTGTAATAGACTGCTGGGTTCTAATAAAGCCCCAACAGAGTACAGTATGGCCATTTCTCTACACACTGTCCTCTCTGCCACAATATCCAGCATATGTCGAGTCCCAATGTACTTTACAAAGAGGATATTTATCGTGGAATATCTTTTCCGTTTCAATTTGAAGCAGAAGGCAACGATAACACGGCTCCCGTGTCTTCCACCTCGATCTGGCGGTGGCTGGTTGGGGTTTGTAACCCTTCTTGGCAAAGGTTCAAGTAGTGATTAAATAGAGACTGGCGGTGACTGAGCATGCGCCTGAGGTGTGTGTGTGTGTGTGGGGGGTGTGTGTGTGTGTGGTGTGTGTGTGTGGGAGTGCGTCGAAGAATGAAGTCAATAGAAGAGCTGCCTGGGCCGTGACGTCACTGCTCTACATCGCGACCGGGGCTGAACGGGAGGCTGTAGGCGAACACACACAGAGGACGCGCGTCAGTCGTAGTAACCTAACAAACAGTCCTCCCTGCTGTCATCAAGTTCTGTTTGGAACTTGATTGTTTGTTGCTATAGTCAGGAGACAGACGGAGAGGGAGTCCAGGACCTATTTTTTTTTTCTTTCTTTTTGACAAACGGAAAGGGACCTAACTGTGTCTGATTGTCTAAAAAAAAAAAAAAGGACTAGGAGATATACACACACACACACAGAGACCTGGGTTAGAGAGAGATTTAAGGTCCCGTTTTTCGGTGAAAGGGAAGCTATGTCGTCCGCGACGGTAGCTGCTTCGAGAAGGCAGTCTTGTTATTTATGCGACCTGCCCCGCATGCCCTGGGCTATGGTCTGGGATTTTACCGAGTCCATCTGCAGGGGATGTGTCAACTACGAAGGAGCGGACCGGATCGAGTTTGTGATTGAGACAGCCCGGCAGCTGAAGCGGGCTCACGGTTTACAGGAGGGGAGATCTCCGGGCCCCGCTAAACAGCAGCAGCTCTCGGGGAAAGAAATCCATGCTAATCACCACGGGTCTGGAGGAGACAACGGATCCCGACCACCTCAGACCCTGGACCGCTACCCCCTCTCCACCTCGGACCGTCCTCCGCGGCTGGGGCCAGAGTACCAGTCTGGGAGACAGGCTAACGGAATTCCTGTACCTAATGGATTTCCTAAACCGGACGATCCACCAGAGCTCAACCGGCAGAGCCCAAACCCGCGCAGGAATAACACGGTTCCTCCTAATCTAGTGCCTTTGGTGAACGGGAACATGTCCTCTGTGCACGCCGTTAACGGCCGACCGGTGGGGCCGATGGGGCACCCGGGGTCCGGTTTGATGTCTGGTAGCCCCAACGGGCACGGCGGTAAGCGGCCGGCCTCGTTCTCCAGCATCGAGCAGCATGAGAAGGATAAGCACAGACCGGACAGCCTGACACTGGAGATAGAGAACCACAAACAACGGACGGATGAGTGGATGAACAAGGGGAAAACGGTCAGGGACATGATGGCTCTCCATACATTCGACAACCGGTTCAAGAAGGATCCTGCCGCCGTGCAGCAGAGGGCGATGGGATATGAGCAACAGCAGAACGCAGCGGCTTCTAAATCAGGTTGGTACTGGCTGACTGACTGTCTGGCTGGCTGACTGGCTGGCTGGCTGACTGGCTGGCTGGCTGACTGGCTGACTGGCTGGCTGTCTGGCTGGCTGACTGTCTGGCTGACTGGCTGACTGGCTGGCTGACTGGCGGACTGGCTGGCTGGCTGACTGGCTGACTGGCTGGCTGGCTGACTGGCTGGCTGGCTGGCTGACTGGCTGGCTGGCTGACTGGCTGACTGGCTGACTGGCTGGCTGGCTGACTGGCTGGCTGACTGGCTGGCTGGCTGACTGGCTGGGGTTGTTTTCCCCCCATTGAATGGAGCAGTACAGTAACCTAGCCTGCATACCAGTCTAGAGATAATGCTGCATGTTAATGAACCTTTGCAGCATACTTATTACACTTCGATTTAAAATACATTTCGCATTTTTTCTCATGACACAAGTCGTGCATAGCCTAATAGGCTTAAGCCAATGGAAAGTAATTCCACATGTCAACACCTTAGGCACATACCATTCAAATGAAGTAGATAGATCAGATTAGCATTTTGTTTTCTCATGACACAAACACAGCCACGAGTCACGCGTACATTTTAATATGCATTTGAGTGCCTTTTTTTGTTTGTGTTTATCGTATGTGTTTTAAACCATAGAAAAATGACGCCCCCCTACTACGGGATAAGATAATGTTGTTGTTTGTATTATTTTGTGTTGTGCAACAAGGGAAGTGCATTTTTTTCTTCTCGGTATTAATCAGCATGTTGTGTCTCGCTAACTCAGCCTTCTTTATCTTTAACCCTTTCCTTCCTTCAGACAGGGGAAAACACCCGCGGACTATGAAAAGGAAAGCCTCTCCAGAACCGGAGGGGGAGAGAGAGGGAACCGCCTCCAAGCATAACGGAGAGGACAGGCAGCAGTGGTTACCGGGTCCGCCATCGGACCGTGACGGACATAAAATGCCCCCGGGACCGCCGCCAAGCTTCTCCTCCGTCCCTACCAATACCGTATCCCCCCACTCACGCACCACCCCACCGGAAGCTGCGCAGAACGGCCAGTCCCCCATGGCGGCGCTGATCCTGGCGGCAGACAACGCCGGTGGTGGCGGGAACAGCTCGCCCAAAGACGGTAACCAGGTCCACTCCACCACGCGCCGCAACAGCAGCAGCCCGCTCTCGCCCTCCTCCGTGAACCAGAACCGGCGTCTCGCGCAGGGGAGAGATGCTACTGGTGGCGCGGGGACAACTCACGTGCCAGGAGGAGGAGGAGGAGGAGGAGGAGGAGGCATGGACCAAGGGCACGGACCTCAAAGCATTCCGGACTCGTCGGTACCCGGGAGCGTACCTCTCTGCTGCACGCTCTGTCGTGAGAGGTTAGAGGACACGCACTTCGTTCAGTGTCCGTCGGTACCCTCGCACAAGTTCTGCTTCCCGTGCTCGCGGGAGAGCATCAAACAGCAAGGGGCCACCGGGGAGGTGTACTGTCCCAGCGGGGAGAAGTGCCCGTTGGTGGGCTCCAACGTACCGTGGGCCTTCATGCAGGGAGAGATCGCCACCATCCTCGCAGGGGACGTCAAAGTAAAAAAAGAGAGAGATCCTTGACTTCCATTTTCAACATGCGGGGAAAAGTCCAAATACAACTATATAAATATAGAAAAAATACCACATACCTATTGGGTACCATTCCAAGCAAACTAAAGGACTATGTACATATTGGACCCAAACCCCGAAGGGACTACTGTATACTCCAGTAAAACATGGCTGTATCATTTCTAGAGTTTTTGAATACATTGTGTTTCTATATTTTTGAAGATAAAGGTATGTAATCGTAATAAAATTGGACTCTCTTGGTCACTCTCTTTGTTAATGTACTTCTAGGTTTACATCTCAAATGGCACCCTCGTCACCTATGCAGTGCACTACTTTTAACCAGAATAACCCCTAGGGAAACCTGTAAGAGCTCTGGTCAAGACTAGTGCTATATGTAGGGTACGTGGTGTCGTTTGGGACGTCACCGGTCTGATAGCAGTTCGTGACTAGCCTCTCTCTGTAAGCACTTAGCAGCCGACTGAAATGATTTCACTGTAATGTGTATGCACTTGTTTAAAAATAATTGCCAAATACAATTTGTGATCTTGTATGAAGAACTGAGTGTCTGAGGTTGCTTTCTTTTAAATGTTAAGAAACCACTTTGTGAAGTGGATTAAATGATGACGTTGAGAAACCACTTTGTGAAGTGGATTAAATGATGACGTTGAGAAACCACTTTGTGAAGTGGATTAAATGATAACGTTGTGAAACCACTTTGTGAAGTGGATTAAATTATGACGTTGAGAAACCACTTTGTGAAGTGGATTAAATTATGACGTTGAGAAACCACTTTGTGAAGTGGATTAAATGATAATGTTGAGAAACCACTTTGTGAAATGGATTAAATGATAACGTTAAGAAACCACTTTGTGAAGTGGATTGAATGATGACGTTGAGAAACCACTTTGTGAAGTGGATTAAATGATAATGTTGAGAAACCACTTTGTGAAGTGGATTAAATGATAATGTTGAGAAACCACTTTGTGAAATGGATTAAATGATAACGTTAAGAAACCACTTTGTGAAGTGGATTAAATGATAATGTTGAGAAACCACTTTGTGAAATGGATTAAATGATAATGTTGAGAAACCACTTTGTGAAGTGGATTAAATGATAATGTTGAGAAACCACTTTGTGAAGTGGATTACATGATAATGTTGAGAAACCACTTTGTGAAGTGGATTAAATGATAATGTTAAGAAACCACTTTGTGAAGTGGATTAAATGATAACGTTGAGAAACCACTTTGTGAAGTGGATTAAATGATAACGTTGAGAAACCACTTTGTGAAGTGGATTAAATGATAATGTTGAGAAACCACTTTGTGAAGTGGATTAAATGATAACGTTGAGAAACCACTTTGTGAAGTGGATTAAATGATAACGTTGAGAAACCACTTTGTGAAGTGGATTAAATGATAATGTTAAGAAACCACTTTGTGAAGTGGATTAAATGATAATGTTAAGAAACCACTTTGTGAAGTGGATTAAATAGCATGTTATTGTTATGTAAATATAAAGTGGTTGTTCCGCAATTTGTATACAAGTGGAATGACAAACTGATCTGGTATGTCAGTCAGCGCACACTGCTGCCAAACTAGAATTGCAACGCAGCATGTTTTCTCTATTCTGCACAAGGACAAACTTGTTCAGACTAAGTTCAGATAACAAAGTAGACAAGTAGACATCTCTCTCTCTGACATCCTGTTCCAACTACACCAATCCTCTCAGTAGAGATCTCTCTCTCTGACATCCTGTTCCAAATACACCAATCCTCTCAGTAGACATCTCTCTCTCTGACATCCTGTTACAACTACACCAATCCTCTCAGTAGACATCTCTCTCTCTGACATCCTGTACCAACTACACCAATCCCCTCAGTAGACATCTCTCTCTCTGACATCCTGTTCCAAATACACCAATCCTCTCAGTAGGCATCGCCCTCTCCCTGACATCCTGTTCTAGCTACCTTTCAGTTGGTATTTGCTGATAATGCAGCTTGTTTCCTCATATGCCTTGAGCAATGACCTTCTGTTGTGTAACACGTGCTTGACAATAGCCCAGGCAGTATGTCTGTTCTTCTAAATCAAATCAAATCAAATTTTATTTGTCACATACACATGGTTAGCAGATGTTAATGCGAGTGTAGCGAAATGCTTGTGCTTCTAGTTCCGACCATGCAGTAGTATCTAACAAGTAATCTAACAAATTCACAACAACTACCTTATACACACAAGAGTAAAGGAATGAATACGAGTATGTACATATAAATATATGGATGAGCGATGGCTGACCGGCGTAGGCAAGATGCAGTAGATGGTATGGAGTACAGTATATACATATGAGATATGTAGGATATGTAAACATTATATAAATGCATCGTTTAAAGTGGCTAGTGATACATTATTTCATCCAATTATAATTATTAAAGTGGCTAGATATTTGAGTCGATGGCCGAACGGCATAGGCAAGATTCAGTAGATGGTTTAGAGTACAGTGTATACATTTGATATGAGTAATGTCGGATATGTAAACATTATATACAAAATTGTTTAAAGTGGCTAGTGATACATTTATTACATCCAATTCCTATTTTTAAAGTGGCTAGAGATTTAAGTCAGTATGTTGGCAGCAGCCACTCAATGTTAGTGATGGCTGTTTAACAGTCTGATGGCCTTGAGGTAGAAGCTGTTTTTCAGTCTCTCGGTCCCAGCTTTGATGCACCTGTACTGACCTTGCCTTCTGGATGATAGCGGGGTGAACAGGCAGTGGCTTGGGTGGTTGTTGTCCTTGATGATCTTTTTGGCCTTCCTGTGACATCGGGTGGTGTAGGTGTCCTGAAGGGCAGGTAGTTTACCCCCGGTGATGCATTGTGCAGTCCTCACTACCCTCTGGAGAGCCTTACGGTTGTGGGCGGAGCAGTTGCCGTACCAGGCGGTGATACAGCCCGACAGGATGCTCTCGATTGTGCATCTGTAGAAGTTTGTAAGTGATTTTGGTGACAAGCCGAATTTCTTCAGCCTCCTGAGGTTGAAGAGGCGCTGTTGCGTCTTCTTCACCACGCTGTCTGTGTGGGTGGTCCAATTCAGTTTGTCCGTGATGTGAACGCAGAGGAACTTAAAACTTTCCACCTTCTCCACTACTGTCCCGTTGATGTGGATAGGGGGGTGCTCCTTCTCCTGTTTCCTGAAGTCCACGATCATCTCCTTTGTTTTGTTGACATTGAGTGAGAGGTTATTTTCCTGACACCACACTCCGAGGGCCCTCACCTCCTCCCTGTAGGCCGTCTCGTCGTTGTTGGTAATCAAGCCTACCACTGTAGTGTCGTCAGCAAACTTGATTATTGAGTTGGATGCGTGGCAGCTCGCAGTCATGGGTAAACAGGGAGTACAGGAGAGGGCTGAGAACGCACCCTTGTGGGGCCCCAGTGTTGAGGATCAGCGGGGTGGAGGTGTTGTTTCCTACCCTCACCACCTGGGGCCGGCCCGTCAGGAAGTCCAGGACCCAGTTGCACAGGGCTGGGTCGAGACCTAGGATCTCGAGCTTAATGACGAGCTTGGAGGGAACTATGGTGTTAAATGCTGAGCAGTAGTCAATGAACAGCATTCTTACATAAGTATTCCTCTTGTCCAGATGGGTTAGGGCAGTGTGCAGTGTGATTGTGTTGTCTGTGGACCTATTGGGACGGTAAGCAAATTGGAGTCGGTCCAGGGTGTCTGGCAGGATGGAGGTGATATGATCCTTGACTAATCTCTCAAAGCACTTCATGATGACAGAAGTGAGTGCTACGGGGCAATAGTCATTTAGTTCAGTCACCTTAGCTTTCTTGGGAACAGGAACAATGGTGGCCCTCTTGAAGCATGTGGGAACAGCAGACTGGGATAGGGACTGGTTGAATATGTCCGTAAACATACCAGCCAGCTGGTCTGCGCATGCTCTGAGGACACGGCCAGGGATGCCATCTGGGCCAGCAGCCTTGCGAGGGTTAACACATTTAAACGTTTTCCTCACGTTGGCTGCGGTGAAGGTGAGCCCGCAGGTTTTGGTAGCGGGCCCGTGTCGCTGGCACTGTATTATCCTCAAAGCGAGCAAAGAAGTTGTTTAGTTTGTCTGGGAGCAGGACGTCGTGGTCCGCGACGGGGCTGATTTTCTTTTTGTAGTCCGTGATTGACTGTAGACCCTGCCACATTCCTCTCGTGTCTGAGCCGTTGAATTGTGACTCTACTTTGTCTCTATATTGACGCTTAGCTTGTTTGATTGCCTTGCGGAGGGAATAGCTACACTGTTTGTATTCAGTCATGTTTCCGGTAGCCTTACCCTGGTTAAAAGCAGTGGTTCGCGCTTTCAGTTTTGCGCGAATGCTGCCATCAATCCACGGTTTCTGGTTGGGGAAGGTTTTGATAGTTGCTATGGGTACCACATCACCGATGCACTTGCTAATAAACTCGCTCACCGAATCAGCGTATACATCAATGTTGTTGTCCGATGCTATCCGGAACATATCCCAGTCCACATGCTCGAAGCAATCTTAACAGCGTGGAATCAGATTGATCGGACCAGCGTTGAACAGACCTGAGAACGGGCGTTTCCTGTTTTAGTTTCTGTCTGTAGGCTGGGAACAACAAAATGGAGTCATGGTCAGACTTGTCAAAAGGAGGGCGGAGAATAGCCTTGTACGCATCACGGAGGTTAAAATAACAATGATCCAGGATTTTATCAGCCCGGGTGCCACATTCGTTATGCTGGTAAAATTTCGGGAGCCTTGTTCTCAAATTAGCCTTATTAAAATCCACAGCCACAATAATTGCAGCCTCAGGAGTCCGATGAATTTCTTTCAGTGCCGTCGATGTGTCAGCTTGAGGGGGGGATGTACAAGGCTGTGATTATAATCGAGGAGAATTCTCTTGGTAGATAATGCGGTCGGCATTTGATTGTAAGGAATTCTATGTCAGGTGAACAAAAGGACTTGAGTTCCTGTATGTTGTTATGATCACACCACGACTTGTTAATCATAAGACACACACCCCCACCCTTCTTCTTACCAGATAGAAGTTTGTTTCTGTCGGCGCGATGTGTTGAGAAACCCGGTGGCTGTACCGACTCTGATAACATGTCCTGAGTGAGCCATGTTTTCCGTGAAGCAAAGAACGTTGCAGTCTCGGATGTCTCTCTGAAAGGCAACCCTCGCTCTGATTTCATACACCTTGTTGTCCAGAGACTGGACATTAGCGATTAAAATACTCGAGAGAGGTGCACGATGCGCCCGTCGACGCAGCCTGACCAACAGACCACAGCGTTTCCCCCTTCTCCTGCGCCGCCGTTGTTTTGAGTCGCCGGCTGGGATCCAGTCTATTGTCCTAGTTGGGATACCAAACAGAGGATCCGCTTCGGGAAAGTCGTATTCCTGGTCGTAATGTTGGTAAGTTGACGTTGCTCTTATATCCAATAGTTCCTCTCGGTTGTATGTAATAAAACTTAATATTTCCTGGGGTAAAAATGGGAGCCAGAGAATCCGCTTCGGGATAGTCGTATTCCTGGTCGTAATGTTGGTAAGTTGACGTTGCTCTTATATCCAATAGTTCCTCTCGGTTGTATGTAATAAAACGCAATATTTCCCGGGGTAAAAATATAGGAGTAAAAAAACATAAAAAAACAAAATACTGCGTAGTTTCCTGAGAACGTGAAACGAGGCGGCCATCTCTGTCGGCGCCATTTTTTGCCGTCTGTCTGTGGTCTGATCTGACGTTTGTTCGTTCAGCAGTCAGCAGCACATGGTATGATATGGGGACCTTATTTCCTATAGTGCACTACCATTGAGCCCTGCTCAAAAGTAGTGCATTATATAGGGGATACGGTACCATTTGGGATGCAGACATGTACTGTATACGGAGGAAGCACGCAAGTTATTCAGTCAGTCAGTCAGTAGAGAAGTGGGTGGAGTCGGTCAGAGAGAAGGGGGTGGAGTCGGTCAGAGAGAAGGGGGTGGAGTCGGTCAGAGAGAAGGGGGTGTAGTCGGTCAGAGAGAAGGGGGTGGAGTCGGTCAGAGAGAAGGGGTGTAGTCGGTCAGAGAGAAGGGGTGGAGTCGGTCAGAGAGAAGGGTGTAGTCGGTCAGAGAGAAGGGGGTGGAGTCGGTCAGAGAGAAGGGGGTGGAGTCGGTCAGAGAGAAGGGGGTGGAGTCACTGACTACAAATCAGGCCGTATGAGTATTATGTGACTGCTGCTGGAACAGTATATCCATTGTGTGTGTGTGTGTGTGTGTGTGTGTGTGTGTGTGTGTGTGTGTGTGTGTGTGTGTGTGTGTGTGTGTGTGTGTGTGTGTGTGTGTGTGTGTGTGTGTGTGTGTGTGTGTGTGTGTGTGTGTGTGTAAGGGACTAATGCTATAACAATAGGGCCTGAATGACTCAAAGAAAAACAGATTTGAAACACATTTGAGATGTTCTGAACAGAGATAGGCCTTAAATCAGAATAATTGCACTGCTTTGTTAATTTTAAACCAGTTATTTACGTTTTGTTTAGAAAGTTAAAGGACATATTACCACCTATCTCTGACCTTATCTGCCCCCTCGCTTTCTCGGCAGCGTAGTCAAAATAGATACGTTTGTTAATGAATGACGTGGCTCAGCGTCGTTCTGCCCTACACCAGGATTCTGGTAGTAAACTAACGGAGACCTTTGAACCCTGTAATCATTGATATTCTTGTTGGTTCGTAGTGTATTCTAGGAAATTACTTTACAACAGAAATACCTCATCTCAAACGGAGGGAAAACATTTTTATGTGAGTAAAGTCATATGGGTATAAAAGAAAAAACATAACAGTTGTGATGGAAACAGGAAGTTTCGGTACAATTTGATAAATGCTGACAGATAAAAATCCTGGTGGGATCGAGGGTCTGATTCTGGTAACATGATGATACTAGACTGCCGTTTGACAAAAAAATACATATATTCTCTTGGTGGTGAGGTCTTCTATAGGTGGGTTAACCTACAAACCGCACAGCCTACCAGCACTGTTGGCTAGAACGCATGTGGTGACACGTTTGTTACTTTTAGGTTCGATAGAAACACACAGAACGTATTTTTTTTATTAGGTAAAATTTTTTAAACGAAAACGTACATTTTGTGTGCACTACATCGACGCATATTTTCTTTATGCCGATTTTAGAATATTCGCATGAAAATCTGTTACCAATTGGATGGAAACCTAGTTAGTCACAGCTAAGTATTTACTTCTTTACATCCCTTGTTAACCTCTAAATACCGATCCCACTGTAGGATGTAAAGACAGTCCCCCACCCTCTGAGATCTTAGCCCAGGGGAGTTTACTGAAAGTTTAATGATTCAACTCTCTCTCTCTCTCTCTCTCTCTCTCTCTCTCTCTCTCTCTCTCTCTCTCTCTCTCTCTCTCTCTCTCTCACTCCCCTGTGGTCTGTTTGCCTTTTCACCAACCATTGATCAGCCTGAGCCCTGCCTAGGGACACAGACGTAACAGGAAAGTCAAGACAAGACCAGCTGGACCCCAAATCAGTCAAACCAAAAGTTCAACTAATCCGGAAAATATTGTCAATATTGTTTTCCATGGAACAACAATAACAAATAATTTGGTTTATTGACTGAGGTGAATGAAACTTGCTAACCAGGTTGAGTGACAAGTCCCTTTGAGGTGCGGTTGAAGAGATAAGTGATGTATCATTAGGACAGCATACAGACCCAGTTAAAGCTGAGCGAGAGAATGTGTGTGTGTGTGTGTGTGTGTGTGTGCGTGTGCGTGTGTATGTGTGTGTATGCCCTCCTTGGCCTAAATTACAACACGTCTCGTTCCTTTGATCAAAAGCCACGTTGTCTTTTACAGGCATGTTCTGACTGGAAAGAGTCAGTTCTGGTAGCTGAGAGGGTCCAGTAGTCCTTTCCTTTCCTGCAGTCACATGACCTCGTGGCCGCATGGGTGGAACGTTATTCACATACCATGTTAGAACAAAACCATTAAACCAAAAGCTCTTCAATCTACTGCACCTCATGTGGAAAATAATATGTATCTTCCTCAGCCATATATGTTGACTGCATATTTGATCATACGCACACCGGCACGCACACACACACCGGCACGCACACACACACACACACATTATATGCAAGGTAGTAGAGGGCAGAGAGAGAGAGAGAGAGTTAGAAAGAGAGAGAGAGAGAAGGAGAGAGAGAGACGAAGGAGAGAGAGAGAGAGAGTGAGAGAGTGAGAAGGAGAGAGAGAGGAGAGAGAGGGAGAGAGAGACGGAAAGAAGGAGAGAGAGAGAGAGAGTGAGAAGGAGAGAGAGAGGGAGATAAATGGACAGAGAGACGTGCCAAAAGCAGAATCTGGTCCACATGTCTCCGGTATAGCCTCTGCCTCTGCCTATCTCTCTGCCTCTCTCTCTCTCTGCTTCTCTCTCTGCCTCTCTCTCTGCCTCTCTCTGCCTCTCTCTCTGCCTCTCTCTATCTGTCTGATTCTCTCTCTGCCTCTCTCTCTGCCTCTCTCTCTCTGCCTCTCTCTCTGCCTCTCTCTCTCTGCCTCTCTCTCTGCCTCTTTCTCTGCCTCTATCTCTCTGCCTCTCTCTCTGCCTCTCTCTTCCTCTCTGTCTCTCTGTTGCTATCTCTGTTTCTCTCTCTTCTCTTCCAGTATAAGTGAATGTGCTGGTTAATTTTAGGCCTGTCAATGGAAACCAGGTCACAGCAGGCAGACAGTGTTGAATCAAGGACACGCTCCAATCGGCCTCTTTTTACATCAATCACACGATCCCTTTGGAGTTCCTTGAGGCCTGGCCGTGGCTCCTGAGAGACCAGTCATGAAGGCTTGTCTTCTCTGCAATGGGAGCTGTATGGAGTCCTAACCAGCAACAAGGTTACAGGCGTGGCTCTGAAGGCTGAATCCATCTGAATGACATAGAGAAATCCTCCTTTGATAGTTGGCATGGCTCCTTGGTGGGTTAATCTACATCTTCCTGGTGGTGAGGTCTGCTATAGGTGGGATAACCTACATCTTCCTGGTGGTGAGGTCTGATATAGGTGGGATAACCTACATCTTCCTGGTGGTGAGGTCTGATATAGGTGGGATAACCTACATCTTCCTGGTGGTGAGGTCTGATATAGGTGGGATAACCTACATCTTCCTGGTGGTGAGGTCTGATATAGGTGGGATAACCTACATCTTCCTGGTGGTGAGGTCTGATATAGGTGGGATAACCTACATCTTCCTGGTGGTGAGGTCTGATATAGGTGGGATAACCTACATCTTCCTGGTGGTGAGGTCTGATATAGGTGGGATAACCTACATCTTCCTGGTGGTGAGGTCTGATATAGGTGGGATAACCTACATCTTCCTGGTGGTGAGGTCTGCTACAGGTGGGTTAACCTATATATAGTATGCTATTGAACTGACCCTGTTTATAGTATGGTATTAACTGACCCTGTATATAGTATGGTATTGACTGACCCTGTTAATAGGATGGTATTAACTGACCCTGTATATAGTATGGTATTAACTGACCCTGTATATAGTATGGTATTGACTGACCCTGCGTATAGTATGGTATTTAACTGACCCTGTATATAGGATGGTATTAACAGACCGTGCATATAGTATGGTATAAACTGACCCTGTATATAGTATGGTATTAACAGACCCTGCATATAGTTTGGCATTAACTGACCCTGCATATAGTATGGTATTAACTGACCCTGCAAATAGTATGGTATTAACTGACCCTGCATATAGTATGGTATTAACTGACCCTGTATATAGTATGGTATTGAACTGACCCTGTATATAGTATGGTATTGAACTGACACTGTATATAGTATGGTATTAACTGACCCTGTATATAGTATGGTATTTTACTGACCCTGTATATAGTATGGTATTGAACTGACCCTGTATATAGTATGGTATTGAACTGACCCTGTATATAGTATGATATTAACTGACCCTGTATATAGTATGGTATTGAACTGACCCTGTATATAGTATGGTATTGAACTGACATTGCATATAGTATGGTATTAACTGACCCTGTATATAGTATGGTATTAACTGACCCTGTATATAGTATGGTATTAAACTGACCCTGTATATATTATGGTTTTAACTGACCCTGCATATAGTATGGTATTAACTGACCCTGTATTTAGTATGGTATTTTGATGACCCTGTATATAATATGGTATTTAACTGACCCTGCATATAGTATGGTATTAACTGACCCTGTATATAGTATGGTATTAACTGACCCTGTATATAGTATGGTATTAACTGACCATGCATATAGTATGGTATTGAGCTGACCCTGTGGATAGTATGATATTAACTAACCCTGTATATAGTATGGTATTGAACCGACCCTGTATATGGTATGGTATTTAACTGACCCTGTACATATTATGTTATTAACTGACCCTGCATATTGTATGGTATTGATCTGACCATGTATATAGTATGGTATTAACTGACCCTGTATATAGCATGGTATTAACCGACCCTGTATATAGTTTGGTATTTAACTGACCCTGTATATAGTATGGTATTTAACTGACCCTGTATATAGTATGGTATTGAACTGACCCTGCATATAGTATGGTATTAACTGACCCTGTATATAGTATGGTTTTAACTGACCCTGTATTTAGTATGGTATTACCTGAGCCTGCATATAGTATGGTATTAACTGACCCTGTATATAGTATGGTATTTAACTGACCCTGTATGTAGTATGGTATTAACTGACCCTGTATATAGTATGGTATTTCTCTGACCCTGTATATAGTATGGTATTAACAGACCCTGCATATAGTGTGGTATTAACTGACCCTGTATATAGTATGATATTAACTGACCCTGTATATAGTATGGTTTTAACTGACCCTGTATATAGTATGGTATTATCTGACCCTGTATATAGTATGGTATTAACTGACCCTGCATATAGTATGGTATTAACTGACCCTGTATATAGTATGGTATTGAACTGACCCTGTATATAGTATGGTATTGAAGTGACTCCTGTATATAGTATGGTATTATCTGACCCTGTATATAGTATGGTATTGACCTGACCCTGCATATAGTATGATATTATTATCTGAGGCTGTATATAGTATGGTTTTGAACTGACCCTGTAAATAGTATGGTATTGAACTGACCCTGTATATAGTATGGTATTAACTGACCCTGTATATAGTATGGTATTATCTGACCCTGTATGTAGTATGGTATTAACTGACCCTGTACATAGTATGGTATTAACTGACCCTGTACATAGTACGGTATTAACTGACACTGTATATAGTATGGCATTATCTGACCCTGTATATAGGATGGTATTGAACTGACCCTGTATATAGTATGGTATAATCTGACCATGTATATAGTATGGTATTGAACTGACCCTATGTATAGTATGGTGTTGAACTGACCCTGTACATAGTATGGTATTAACTGACCCTGTATAAGTTATGGAATTAACTTACCCTGTATAAAGTATGGTATTAACTGGCCCTGTATATAGTATGGTATTAACTGACCCTGTATATAGTATGGTATTATCTGACCCTGTATACTATAGGATGGTATTGAACTGACCATGTATATAGTATGGTATTAACTGACCCTGCATATAGTATGGTATTAACTGACCCTGTATATAGTATGGTATTAACTGACCCTGTACATAGTATGGTTTTAATTGACCCTGTACATAGTACGGTATTAACTGACCCTGTATATAGTATGGTATTGACCTGACCCTGTATATAGTATGATATTATTATCTGAGGCTGTATATAGTATGGTATTGAACTGACCCTGTAAATAGTATGGTATTGAACTGACCCTGTATATAGTATGGTATTAACTGACCCTGTATATAGTATGGTATTATCTGACCCTGTATATAGTATGGTATTAACTGACCCTGTACATAGTATGGTATTAATTGACCCTGTACATAGTACGGTATTGAACTGACCCTGTATATAGTATGGTATTATCTGACCCTGTGTATAGGATGGTATTGAACTGACCCTGTATATATAGTATGGTATTGAACTGACCCTGCAAATGATATGGTATTAACTGACCCTGTATATAGTATGATATTAACTGACCCTGTATATAGTATGGTATAAAACTGACCCTGTATATAGTATGGTATTAACTGACCCTGTATATAGTATGGTATAAAACTGACCCTGTATATGTCATGGTTTTAACTGACCCTGCATATAGTATGGTATTAACTGACCCTGTATTTAGTATGGTATTTTGATGACCCTGTATATACTATGGTATTTAACTGACCCTGCATATAGTATGGTATTAACTGACCCTGTATATAGTATGGTATTAACTGACCCTGTATATAGTATGGTATTAACTGACCATGCATATAGTATGGTATTGAGCTGACCCTGTGGATAGTATGATATTAACTAACCCTGTATATAGTATGGTATTGAACCGACTCTGTATATGGTATGGTATTTAACTGACCCTGTACATATTATGGTATTAACTGACCCTGCATATTGTATGGTATTGATCTGACCATGTATATAGTATGGTATTAACTGACCCTGTATATAGCATGGTATTAACCGACCCTGTATATAGTTTGGTATTTAACTGACCCTGTATATAGTATGGTATTTAACTGACCCTGTATATAGTATGGTATTGAACTGACCCTGCATATAGTATGGTATTAACTGACCCTGTATATAGTATGGTTTTAACTGACCCTGTATTTAGTATGGTATTACCTGAGCCTGCATATAGTATGGTATTAACTGACCCTGTATATAGTATGGTATTTAACTGACCCTGTATGTAGTATGGTATTAACTGACCCTGTATATAGTATGGTATTTCTCTGACCCTGTATATAGTATGGTATTAACAGACCCTGCATATAGTGTGGTATTAACTGACCCTGTATATAGTATGATATTAACTGACCCTGTATATAGTATGGTTTTAACTGACCCTGTATATAGTATGGTATTATCTGACCCTGTATATAGTATGGTATTATCTGACCCTGCATATAGTATGGTATTAACTGACCCTGTATATAGTATGGTATTGAACTGACCCTGTATATAGTATGGTATTGAAGTGACCCTGTATATAGTATGGTATTATCTGACCCTGTATATAGTATGGTATTGACCTGACCCTGCATATAGTATGATATTATTATCTGAGGCTGTATATAGTATGGTTTTGAACTGACCCTGTAAATAGTATGGTATTGAACTGACCCTGTATATAGTATGGTATTAACTGACCCTGTATATAGTATGGTATTATCTGACCCTGTATGTAGTATGGTATTAACTGACCCTGTACATAGTATGGTATTAACTGACCCTGTACATAGTACGGTATTAACTGACACTGTATATAGTATGGCATTATCTGACCCTGTATATAGGATGGTATTGAACTGACCCTGTATATAGTATGGTATAATCTGACCCTGTATATAGTATGGTATTGAACTGACCCTATGTATAGTATGGTGTTGAACTGACCCTGTATATAGTATGGTATTAACTGACCCTGTATATGTTATGGAATTAACTTACCCTGTATAAACTATGGTATTAACTGGCCCTGTATATAGTATGGTATTAACTGACCCTGTATATAGTATGGTATTATCTGACCCTGTATACTATAGGATGGTATTGAACTGATCCTGTATATAGTATGGTATTAACTGACCCTGCATACAGTATGGTATTAACTGACCCTGTATATAGTATGGTATTAACTGACCCTGTACATAGTATGGTTTTAATTGACCCTGTACATAGTACGGTATTAACTGACCCTGTATATAGTATGGTATTGACCTGACCCTGCATATAATTTGATATTATTATCTGAGGCTGTATATAGTATGGTATTGAACTGACCCTGTAAATAGTATGGTATTGAACTGACCCTGTATATAGTATGGTATTAACTGACCCTGTATATAGTATGGTATTATCTGACCCTGTATATAGTATGGTATTAACTGACCCTGTACATAGTATGGTATTAATTGACCCTGTACATAGTAATGGTATTAACTGACCCTGTATATAGTATGGTATTATCTGACCCTGTGTATAGGATGGTATTGAACTGACCCTGTATATAGTATGGTATAATCTGACCCTGTATATAGTATGGTATTGAACTGACCCTATGTATAGTATGGTGTTGAACTGACCCTGTATATAGTATGGTATTAACTGACCCTGTATATGTTATGGAATTAACTTACCCTGTATATAGTATGGTATTAACTGGCCCTGTATATAGTATGGTATTAACTGACCCTGTATATAGTATGGTATTATCTGACCTTGTATACTATAGGATGGTATTGAACTGACCCTGTATATAGTATGGTATTAACTGACCCTGCATATAGTATGGTATTAACTGACCTGTATATAGTATGTTATTAACTGACCCTGTATATAGTATGGTATTATCTGACCCTGTATACTATAGGATGTTATTGAACTGACCCTGTATATAGTATGGTATTAACTGACCCTGCATATAGTATGGTATTAACTGACCCTGTATATAGTATGGTATTAACTGACCCTGTATATAGTATGGTATTATCTGACCCTGTATATAGTATGGTATTAACTGACCCTTCATATAGTATGGTATTAACTGACCCTGTATATAGTGTGGTATTGAACTGACCCTGTATATAGTATGGTATTGAAGTGACCGTGTATATAGTATGGTATTATCTGACCCTGTATATAGTATGGTATTGACCTGACCCTGCATATAGTATGGTATTATTATCTGAGGCTGTATATAGTATGGTATTGAACTGACCCTGTAAATAGTATGGTATTGAACTGACCCTGTATATAGTATGGTATTATCTGACCCTGTATATAGTATGGTATTAACTGACCTTGTACATATTATGGTATTAATTGACCCTGTACATAGTACGGTATTCACTGACCCTGTATATAGTATGGTATTATCTGACCCTGTATATAGGATGGTATTGAACTGACTCCTGTATATAGTATGGTATAATCTGACCCTGTATATAGTATGGTATTGAACTGACCCTATGTATAGCATGGTGTTTAACTGACCCTGTATATAGTATGGTATTAACTGACCCTGTATATGTTATGGAATTAACTTACCCTGTATATAGTATGGTATTAACTGGCCCTGTATATAGTATGGTATTAACTGACCCTGTATATAGTATGGTATTATCTGACCCTGTATACTATAGGATGGTATTGAACTGACCCTGTATATAGTATGGTATTAACTGACCCTGCATATAGTATGGTATTAACTGACCCTGTATGTAGTATGGTATTAACTGACCCTGTATATAGTATGGTATTATCTGACCCTGTATACTATAGGATGGTATTTAACTGACCCTGTATATAGTATGGTATTAACTGACCCTGCATATAGTATGGTATTAACTGACCCTGTATATAGTATGGTATTAACTGACCCTGTATATAGTATGGTATTATCTGACCCTGTATATAGTATGGTATTAACTGACCCTGCATATAGTATGGTATTAACTGACCCTGTATATAGTATGGTATTGAACTGACCCTGTATATAGTATGGTATTGAAGTGACCCTGTATATAGTATGGTATTATCTGACCCTGTATATAGTATGGTATTGACCTGACCCTGCATATAGTATGGTATTATTATCTGAGGCTGTATATAGTATGGTTTTGAACTGACCCTGTAAATAGTATGGTATTGAACTGACCCTGTATATAGTATGGTATTAACTGACCCTGTATATAGTACGGTATTATCTGACCCTGTATATAGTATGGTATTAACTGACCCTGTACATTGTATGGTATTAATTGACCCTGTACATAGTACGGTATTAACTGACCCTGTATATAGTATGGTATTATCTGACCCTGTACATAGTACGGTATTAACTGACCCTGTATATAGGATGGTATTATCTGACCCTGTATATAGGATGGTATTGAACTGACCCTGTATATAGTATGGTATAATCTGACCCTGTATATAGTATGGTATTGAACTGACCCTATGTATAGTATGGTGTTGAACTTACCCTGTATATAGTATTGTATTGAACTGACCCTGTATATGTTATGGAATTAACTTACCCTGTATATAGTATGGTATTAACTGGCCCTGTATATAGTATGGTATTAACTGACCCTGTATATAGTATGGTATTATCTGACCCTGTATACTATGGGATGGTATTGAACTGACCCTGTATATAGTATGGTATTAACTGACCCTGCATATAGTATGGTATTATCTGACCCTGTATATAGTATGGTATTAACTGACCCTGTATATAGTATGGTATTATCTGACCCTGTATACTATAGGATGGTATTTAACTGACCCTGTATATAGTATGGTATTTAACTGACCCTGTATATAGTATGGTATTGAACTGACCCTGCATATAGTATGGTATTAACTGACCCTGTATATAGTATGGTTTTAACTGACCCTGTATATAGTATGGTATTACCTGAGCCTGCATATAGTATGGTATTAACTGACCCTGTATATAGTATGGTATTTAACTGACCCTGTATGTAGTATGGTATTAACTGACCCTGTATATAGTATGGTATTTCTCTGACCCTGTATATAGTATGGTATTAACAGACCCTGCATATAGTGTGGTATTAACTGACCCTGTATATAGTATGATATTAACTGACCCTGTATACAGTATGGTTTTAACTGACCCTGTATATAGTATGGTATTGAACTGACCCTGCATATAGTATGGTATTTAACTGACCCTGTATATAGTATGGTATTAACTGACCTGTATATAGTATGGTATTTCTCTGACCCTGTATATAGTATGGTATTAACAGACCCTGCATATAGTGTGGTATTAACTGACCCTGTATATAGTATGGTATTATCTGACCCTGTATATAGTATGGTATTGAACTGACCCTGTATATAGTATGGTATTGAACTGACCCTGCATATAGTATGGTATTTAACTGACCCTGTATATAGTATGGTATTAACTGACCTGTATATAGTATGGTATTTAACTGAACCTGTATATATTATGGTTTTAACTGACCCTGCATATAGTATGGTATTGAACTGACCCTGTATATAGTATGGTATTGAACTGACCCTGTATATAGTATGGTATTGAACTGACCTTGCATATAGTATGGTATTAAATGACCCTGTATATAGTATGGTATAAACTGACCCTGTATATATAGTATGGTATTGAACTGACCCTGCAAATGATATGGTATTAACTGACCCTGTATATAGTATGATATTAACTGACCCTGTATATAGTATGGTATTTAACTGACCCTGTATATAGTATGGTATTAACTGACCCTGTATATAGTATGGTATAAAACTGACCCTGTATATAGTATGGTATTAACTGACCCTGTATATAGTATGGTATAAAACTGACCCTGTATATGTCATGGTTTTAACTGACCCTGCATATAGTATGGTATTAACTGACCCTGTATTTAGTATGGTATTTTGATGACCCTGTATATACTATGGTATTTAACTGACCCTGCATATAGTATGGTATTAACTGACCCTGTATATAGTATGGTATTAACTGACCCTGTATATAGTATGGTATTAACTGACCATGCATATAGTATGGTTTTGAGCTGACCCTGTGGATAGTATGATATTAACTAACCCTGTATATAGTATGGTATTGAACCGACCCTGTATATGGTATGGTATTTAACTGACCCTGTACATATTATGGTATTAACTGACCCTGCATATTGTATGGTATTGATCTGACCATGTATATAGTATGGTATTAACTGACCCTGTATATAGCATGGCATTAACCGACCCTGTATATAGTTTTGTATTTAACTGACCCTGTATATAGTATGGTATTTAACTGACCCTGTATATAGTATGGTATTGAACTGACCCTGCATATAGTATGGTATTAACTGACCCTGTATATAGTATGGTTTTAACTGACCCTGTATTTAGTATGGTATTACCTGAGCCTGCATATAGTATGGTATTAACTGACCCTGTATATAGTATGGTATTTAACTGACCCTGTATGTAGTATGGTATTAACTGACCCTGTATATAGTATGGTATTTCTCTGACCCTGTATATAGTATGGTATTAACAGACCCTGCATATAGTGTGGTATTAACTGACCCTGTATATAGTATGATATTAACTGACCCTGTATATAGTATGGTTTTAACTGACCCTGTATATAGTATGGTATTATCTGACCCTGTATATAGTATGGTATTAACTGACCCTGCATATAGTATGGTATTAACTGACCCTGTATATAGTATGGTATTGAACTGACCCTGTATATAGTATGGTATTGAAGTGACCCTGTATATAGTATGGTATTATCTGACCCTGTATATAGTATGGTATTGACCTGACCCTGCATATAGTATGATATTATTATCTGAGGCTGTATATAGTATGGTTTTGAACTGACCCTGTAAATAGTATGGTATTGAACTGACCCTGTATATAGTATGGTATTAACTGACCCTGTATATAGTATGGTATTATCTGACCCTGTATGTAGTATGGTATTAACTGACCCTGTACATAGTATGGTATTAACTGACCCTGTACATAGTACAGTATTAACTGACACTGTATATAGTATGGCATTATCTGACCCTGTATATAGGATGGTATTGAACTGACCCTGTATATAGTATGGTATAATCTGACCCTGTATATAGTATGGTATTGAACTGACCCTATGTATAGTATGGTGTTGAACTGACCCTGTATATAGTATGGTATTAACTGACCCTGTATATGTTATGGAATTAACTTACCCTGTATAAAGTATGGTATTAACTGGCCCTGTATATAGTATGGTATTAACTGACCCTGTATATAGTATGGTATTATCTGACCCTGTATACTATAGGATGGTATTGAACTGATCCTGTATATAGTATGGTATTAACTGACCCTGCATACAGTATGGTATTAACTGACCCTGTATATAGTATGGTATTAACTGACCCTGTACATAGTATGGTTTTAATTGACCCTGTACATAGTACAGTATTAACTGACCCTGTATATAGTATGGTATTGACCTGACCCTGCATATAATTTGATATTATTATCTGAGGCTGTATATAGTATGGTATTGAACTGACCCTGTAAATAGTATGGTATTGAACTGACCCTGTATATAGTATGGTATTAACTGACCCTGTATATAGTATGGTATTATCTGACCCTGTATATAGTATGGTATTAACTGACCCTGTACATAGTATGGTATTAATTGACCCTGTACATAGTACGGTATTAACTGACCCTGTATATAGTATGGTATTATCTGACCCTGTGTATAGGATGGTATTGAACTGACCCTGTATATAGTATGGTATAATCTGACCCTGTATATAGTATGGTATTGAACTGACCCTATGTATAGTATGGTGTTGAACTGACCCTGTATATAGTATGGTATTAACTGACCCTGTATATGTTATGGAATTAACTTACCCTGTATATAGTATGGTATTAACTGGCCCTGTATATAGTATGGTATTAACTGACCCTGTATATAGTATGGTATTATCTGACCTTGTATACTATAGGATGGTATTGAACTGACCCTGTATATAGTATGGTATTAACTGACCCTGCATATAGTATGGTATTAACTGACCCTGTATATAGTATGTTATTAACTGACCCTGTATATAGTATGGTATTATCTGACCCTGTATACTATAGGATGTTATTGAACTGACCCTGTATATAGTATGGTATTAACTGACCCTGCATATAGTATGGTATTAACTGACCCTGTATATAGTATGGTATTAACTGACCCTGTATATAGTATGGTATTATCTGACCCTGTATATAGTATGGTATTAACTGACCCTTCATATAGTATGGTATTAACTGACCCTGTATATAGTGTGGTATTGAACTGACCCTGTATATAGTATGGTATTGAAGTGACCCTGTATATAGTATGGTATTATCTGACCCTGTATATAGTATGGTATTGACCTGACCCTGCATATAGTATGGTATTATTATCTGAGGCTGTATATAGTATGGTATTGAACTGACCCTGTAAATAGTATGGTATTGAACTGACCCTGTATATAGTATGGTATTATCTGACCCTGTATATAGTATGGTATTAACTGACCTTGTACATAGTATGGTATTAATTGACCCTGTACATAGTACGGTATTCACTGACCCTGTATATAGTATGGTATTATCTGACCCTGTATATAGGATGGTATTGAACTGACCCTGTATATAGTATGGTATAATCTGACCCTGTATATAGTATGGTATTGAACTGACCCTATGTATAGCATGGTGTTTAACTGACCCTGTATATAGTATGGTATTAACTGACCCTGTATATGTTATGGAATTAACTTACCCTGTATATAGTATGGTATTAACTGGCCCTGTATATAGTATGGTATTAACTGACCCTGTATATAGTATGGTATTATCTGACCCTGTATACTATAGGATGGTATTGAACTGACCCTGTATATAGTATGGTATTAACTGACCCTGCATATAGTATGGTATTAACTGACCCTGTATGTAGTATGGTATTAACTGACCCTGTATATAGTATGGTATTATCTGACCCTGTATACTATAGGATGGTATTGAACTGACCCTGTATATAGTATGGTATTAACTGACCCTGCATATAGTATGGTATTAACTGACCCTGTATATAGTATGGTATTAACTGACCCTGTATATAGTATGGTATTATCTGACCCTGTATATAGTATGGTATTAACTGACCCTGCATATAGTATGGTAATAACTGACCCTGTATATAGTATGGTATTGAACTGACCCTGTATATAGTATGGTATTGAAGTGACCCTGTATATAGTATGGTATTATCTGACCCTGTATATAGTATGGTATTGACCTGACCCTGCATATAGTATGGTATTATTATCTGAGGCTGTATATAGTATGGTTTTGAACTGACCCTGTAAATAGTATGGTATTGAACTGACCCTGTATATAGTATGGTATTAACTGACCCTGTATATAGTACGGTATTATCTGACCCTGTATATAGTATGGTATTAACTGACCCTGTACATAGTATGGTATTAATTGACCCTGTACATAGTACGGTATTAACTGACCCTGTATATAGTATGGTATTATCTGACCCTGTACATAGTACGGTATTAACTGACCCTGTATATAGGATGGTATTATCTGACCCTGTATATAGGATGGTATTGAACTGACCCTGTATATAGTATGGTATAATCTGACCCTGTATATAGTATGGTATTGAACTGACCCTATGTATAGTATGGTGTTGAACTTACCCTGTATATAGTATTGTATTGAACTGACCCTGTATATGTTATGGAATTAACTTACCCTGTATATAGTATGGTATTAACTGGCCCTGTATATAGTATGGTATTAACTGACCCTGTATATAGTATGGTATTATCTGACCCTGTATACTATGGGATGGTATTGAACTGACCCTGTATATAGTATGGTATTAACTGACCCTGCATATAGTATGGTATTATCTGACCCTGTATATAGTATGGTATTAACTGACCCTGTATATAGTATGGTATTATCTGACCCTGTATACTATAGGATGGTATTGAACTGACCCTGTATATAGTATGGGTTTAACTGACCCTGCATATAGTATGGTATTAACTGACCCTGTATATAGTATGGTATTAACTGACCCTGTATATAGTATGGTATTATCTGACCCTGTATATAGTATGGTATTAACTGACCCTGCATATAGTATGGTATTATCTGACCCTGTATATAGTATGGTATTGAACTGACCCTGTATATAGTATGGTATTGAAGTGACCCTGTATATAGTATGGTATTATCTGACCCTGCATATAGTATGGTATTAACTGACCCTGTATATAGTATGGTATTAACTGACCCTGTATATAGTATGGTATTATCTGACCCTGTATATAGTATGGTATTAACTGACCCTGCATATAGTATGGTATTAACTGACCCTGTATATAGTATGGTATTGAACTGACCCTGTATATAGTATGGTATTGAAGTGACCCTGTATATAGTATGGTATTATCTGACCCTGTATATAGTATGGTATTGACCTGACCCTGCATATAGTATGATATTATTATCTGAGGCTGTATATAGTATGGTTTTGAACTGACCCTGTAAATAGTATGGTATTGAACTGACCCTGTATATAGTATGGTATTAACTGACCCTGTATATAGTATGGTATTATCTGACCCTGTATATAGTATGGTATTATCTGACCCTGTATATAGTATGGTATTGACCTGACCCTGCATATAGTATGATATTATTATCTGAGGCTGTATACAGTATGGTTTTGAACTGACCCTGTAAATAGTATGGTATTGAACTGACCCTGTATATAGTATGGTATTAACTGACCCTGTATATAGTATGGTATTATCTGACCCTGTATGTAGTATGGTATTAACTGACCCTGTACATAGTATGGTATTAACTGACCCTGTACATAGTACGGTATTAACTGACACTGTATGTAGTATGGCATTATCTGACCCTGTATATAGGATGGTATTGAACTGACCCTGTATATAGTATGGTATAATCTGACCATGTATATAGTATGGTATTGAACTGACCCTATGTATAGTATGGTGTTGAAATGACCCTGTACATAGTATGGTATTAACTGACCCTGTATAAGTTATGGAATTAACTTACCCTGTATAAAGTATGGTATTAACTGGCCCTGTATATAGTATGGTATTAACTGACCCTGTATATAGTATGGTATTATCTGACCCTGTATACTATAGGATGGTATTGAACTGACCATGTATATAGTATGGTATTAACTGACCCTGCATATAGTATGGTATTAACTGACCCTGTATATAGTATGGTATTAACTGACCCTGTACATAGTATGGTTTTAATTGACCCTGTACATAGAATGCAGTATTAACTGACCCTGTATATAGTATGGTATTGACCTGACCCTGTATATAGTATGATATTATTATCTGAGGCTGTATATAGTATGGTATTGAACTGACCCTGTAAATAGTATGGTATTGAACTGACCCTGTATATAGTATGGTATTAACTGACCCTGTATATAGTATGGTATTATCTGACCCTGTATATAGTATGGTATTAACTGACCCTGTACATAGTATGGTATTAATTGACCCTGTACATAGTACGGTATTAACTGACCCTGTATATAGTATGGTATTATCTGACCCTGTGTATAGGATGGTATTGAACTGACCCTGTATATATAGTATGGTATTGAACTGACCCTGCAAATGATATGGTATTAACTGACCCTGTATATAGTATGATATTAACTGACCCTGTATATAGTACGGTATTTTAACTGACCCTGTATATAGTATGGTATTAACTGACCCTGTATATAGTATGGTATAAAACTGACCCTGTATATGTCATGGTTTTAACTGACCCTGCATATAGTATGGTATTAACTGACCCTGTATTTAGTATGGTATTTTGATGACCCTGTATATACTATGGTATTTAACTGACCCTGCATATAGTATGGTATTAACTGACCCTGTATATAGTATGGTATTAACTGACCCTGTATATAGTATGGTATTAACTGACCATGCATATAGTATGGTATTGAGCTGACCCTGTGGATAGTATGATATTAACTAACCCTGTATATAGTATGGTATTACCTGAGCCTGCATATAGTATGGTATTAACTGACCCTGTATATAGTATGGTATTTAACTGACCCTGTATGTAGTATGGTATTAACTGACCCTGTATATAGTATGGTATTTCTCTGACCCTGTATATAGTATGGTATTAACAGACCCTGCATATAGTGTGGTATTAACTGACCCTGTATATAGTATGATATTAACTGACCCTGTATACAGTATGGTTTTAACTGACCCTGTATATAGTATGGTATTATCTGACCCTGTATATAGTATGGTATTGAACTGACCCTGTATATAGTATGGTATTGAACTGACCCTGCATATAGTATGGTATTTAACTTGACCCTGTATATAGTATGGTATTAACTGACCTGTATATAGTATGGTATTTAACTGAACCTGTATATATTATGGTTTTAACTGACCCTGCATATAGTATGGTATTGAACTGACCCTGTATATAGTATGGTATTGAACTGACCCTGTATATAGTATGGTATTGAACTGACCTTGCATATAGTATGGTATTAAATGACCCTGTATATAGTATGGTATAAACTGACCCTGTATATATAGTATGGTATTGAACTGACCCTGCAAATGATATGGTATTAACTGACCCTGTATATAGTATGATATTAACTGACCCTGTATATAGTATGGTATTAACTGACCCTGTATATAGTATGGTATAAAACTGACCCTGTATATAGTATGGTATTAACTGACCCTGTATATAGTATGGTATAAAACTGACCCTGTATATGTCATGGTTTTAACTGACCCTGCATATAGTATGGTATTAACTGACCCTGTATTTAGTATGGTATTTTGATGACCCTGTATATACTATGGTATTTAACTGACCCTGCATATAGTATGGTATTAACTGACCCTGTATATAGTATGGTATTAACTGACCCTGTATATAGTATGGTATTAACTGACCATGCATATAGTATGGTATTGAGCTGACCCTGTGGATAGTATGATATTAACTAACACTGTATATAGTATGGTATTGAACCGACCCTGTATATGGTATGGTATTTAACTGACCCTGTACATATTATGGTATTAACTGACCCTGCATATTGTATGGTATTGATCTGACCATGTATATAGTATGGTATTAACCGACCCTGTATATAGTTTGGTATTTAACTGACCCTGTATATAGTATGGTATTTAACTGACCCTGTATATAGTATGGTATTGAACTGACCCTGCATATAGTATGGTATTAACTGACCCTGTATATAGTATGGTTTTAACTGACCCTGTATTTAGTATGGTATTACCTGAGCCTGCATATAGTATGGTATTACCTGAGCCTGCATATAGTATGGTATTAACTGACCCTGTATATAGTATGGTATTTAACTGACCCTGTATGTAGTATGGTATTAACTGACTCTGTATATAGTATGGTATTTCTCTGACCCTGTATATAGTATGGTATTAACAGACCCTGCATATAGTGTGGTATTAACTGACCCTGTATATAGTATGATATTAACTGACCCTGTATACAGTATGGTTTTAACTGACCCTGTATATAGTATGGTATTATCTGACCCTGTATATAGTATGGTATTGAACTGACCCTGTATATAGTATGGTATTGAACTGACCCTGCATATAGTATGGTATTTAACTGACCCTGTATATAGTATGGTATTAACTGACCTGTATATAGTATGGTATTTAACTGAACCTGTATATATTATGGTTTTAACTGACCCTGCATATAGTATGGTATTGAACTGACCCTGTATATAGTATGGTATTGAACTGACCCTGTATATAGTATGGTATTGAACTGACCTTGCATATAGTATGGTATTAAATGACCCTGTATATAGTATGGTATAAACTGACCCTGTATATATAGTATGGTATTGAACTGACCCTGCAAATGATATGGTATTAACTGACCCTGTATATAGTATGATATTAACTGACCCTGTATATAGTATGGTATTTAACTGACCCTGTATATAGTATGGTATTAACTGACCCTGTATATAGTATGGTATAAAACTGACCCTGTATATAGTATGGTATTAACTGACCCTGTATATAGTATGGTATAAAACTGACCCTGTATATGTCATGGTTTTAACTGACCCTGCATATAGTATGGTATTAACTGACCCTGTATTTAGTATGGTATTTTGATGACCCTGTATATACTATGGTATTTAACTGACCCTGCATATAGTATGGTATTAACTGACCCTGTATATAGTATGGTATTAACTGACCCTGTATATAGTATGGTATTAACTGACCATGCATATAGTATGGTATTGAGCTGACCCTGTATATAGTATGGTATTAACTGACCCTGTATATAGCATGGTATTAACCGACCCTGTATATAGTTTGGTATTTAACTGACCCTGTATATAGTATGGTATTTAACTGACCCTGTATATAGTATGGTATTGAACTGACCCTGCATATAGTATGGTATTAAATGACCCTGTATATAGTATGGTTTTAACTGACCCTGTATTTAGTATGGTATTACCTGAGCCTGCATATAGTATGGTATTAACTGACCCTGTATATAGTATGGTATTTAACTGACCCTGTATGTAGTATGGTATTAACTGACCCTGTATATAGTATGGTATTTCTCTGACCCTGTATATAGTATGGTATTAACAGACCCTGCATATAGTGTGGTATTAACTGACCCTGTATATAGTATGATATTAACTGACCCTGTATATAGTATGGTTTTAACTGACCCTGTATATAGTATGGTATTATCTGACCCTGTATATAGTATGGTATTAACTGACCCTGCATATAGTATGGTATTAACTGACCCTGTATATAGTATGGTATTGAACTGACCCTGTATATAGTATGGTATTGAAGTGACCCTGTATATAGTATGGTATTATCTGACCCTGTATATAGTATGGTATTGACCTGACCCTGCATATAGTATGATATTATTATCTGAGGCTGTATATAGTATGGTTTTTGAACTGACCCTGTAAATAGTATGGTATTGAACTGACCCTGTATATAGTATGGTATTAACTGACCCTGTATATAGTATGGTATTATCTGACCCTGTATGTAGTATGGTATTAACTGACCCTGTACATAGTATGGTATTAACTGACCCTGTACATAGTACGGTATTAACTGACACTGTATATAGTATGGCATTATCTGACCCTGTATATAGGATGGTATTGAACTGACCCTGTATATAGTATGGTATAATCTGACCCTGTATATAGTATGGTATTGAACTGACCCTATGTATAGTATGGTGTTGAACTGACCCTGTATATAGTATGGTATTAACTGACCCTGTATATGTTATGGAATTAACTTACCCTGTATAAAGTATGGTATTAACTGGCCCTGTATATAGTATGGTATTAACTGACCCTGTATATAGTATGGTATTATCTGACCCTGTATACTATAGGATGGTATTGAACTGATCCTGTATATAGTATGGTATTAACTGACCCTGCATACAGTATGGTATTAACTGACCCTGTATATAGTATGGTATTAACTGACCCTGTACATAGTATGGTTTTAATTGACCCTGTACATAGTACGGTATTAACTGACCCTGTATATAGTATGGTATTGACCTGACCCTGCATATAATTTGATATTATTATCTGAGGCTGTATATAGTATGGTATTGAACTGACCCTGTAAATAGTATGGTATTGAACTGACCCTGTATATAGTATGGTATTAACTGACCCTGTATATAGTATGGTATTATCTGACCCTGTATATAGTATGGTATTAACTGACCCTGTACATAGTATGGTATTAATTGACCCTGTACATAGTACGGTATTAACTGACCCTGTATATAGTATGGTATTATCTGACCCTGTGTATAGGATGGTATTGAACTGACCCTGTATATAGTATGGTATAATCTGACCCTGTATATAGTATGGTATTGAACTGACCCTATGTATAGTATGGTGTTGAACTGACCCTGTATATAGTATGGTATTAACTGACCCTGTATATGTTATGGAATTAACTTACCCTGTATATAGTATGGTATTAACTGGCCCTGTATATAGTATGGTATTAACTGACCCTGTATATAGTATGGTATTATCTGACCTTGTATACTATAGGATGGTATTGAACTGACCCTGTATATAGTATGGTATTAACTGACCCTGCATATAGTATGGTATTAACTGACCCTGTATATAGTATGTTATTAACTGACCCTGTATATAGTATGGTATTATCTGACCCTGTATACTATAGGATGTTATTGAACTGACCCTGTATATAGTATGGTATTAACTGACCCTGCATATAGTATGGTATTAACTGACCCTGTATATAGTATGGTATTAACTGACCCTGTATATAGTATGGTATTATCTGACCCTGTATATAGTATGGTATTAACTGACCCTTCATATAGTATGGTATTAACTGACCCTGTATATAGTGTGGTATTGAACTGACCCTGTATATAGTATGGTATTGAAGTGACCCTGTATATAGTATGGTATTATCTGACCCTGTATATAGTATGGTATTGACCTGACCCTGCATATAGTATGGTATTATTATCTGAGGCTGTATATAGTATGGTATTGAACTGACCCTGTAAATAGTGTGGTATTGAACTGACCCTGTATATAGTATGGTATTATCTGACCCTGTATATAGTATGGTATTAACTGACCTTGTACATAGTATGGTATTAATTGACCCTGTACATAGTACGGTATTCACTGACCCTGTATATAGTATGGTATTATCTGACCCTGTATATAGGATGGTATTGAACTGACCCTGTATATAGTATGGTATAATCTGACCCTGTATATAGTATGGTATTGAACTGACCCTATGTATAGCATGGTGTTTAACTGACCCTGTATATAGTATGGTATTAACTGACCCTGTATATGTTATGGAATTAACTTACCCTGTATATAGTATGGTATTAACTGGCCCTGTATATAGTATGGTATTAACTGACCCTGTTTATAGTATGGTATTATCTGACCCTGTATACTATAGGATGGTATTGAACTGACCCTGTATATAGTATGGTATTAACTGACCCTGCATATAGTATGGTATTAACTGACCCTGTATATAGTATGGTATTAACTGACCCTGTATATAGTATGGTATTATCTGACCCTGTATACTATAGGATGGTATTGAACTGACCCTGTATATAGTATGGTATTAACTGACCCTGCATATAGTATGGTATTAACTGACCCTGTATATAGTATGGTATTAACTGACCCTGTATATAGTATGGTATTATCTGACCCTGTATATAGTATGGTATTAACTGACCCTGCATATAGTATGGTATTAACTGACCCTGTATATAGTATGGTATTGAACTGACCCTGTATATAGTATGGTATTGAAGTGACCCTGTATATAGTATGGTATTATCTGACCCTGTATATAGTATGGTATTGACCTTACCCTGCATATAGTATGGTATTATTATCTGAGGCTGTATATAGTATGGTTTTGAACTGACCCTGTAAATAGTATGGTATTGAACTGACCCTGTATATAGTATGGTATTAACTGACCCTGTATATAGTACGGTATTATCTGACCCTGTATATAGTATGGTATTAACTGACCCTGTACATAGTATGGTATTAATTGACCCTGTACATAGTATGGTATTATCTGACCCTGTACATAGTACGGTATTAACTGACCCTGTATATAGGATGGTATTATCTGACCCTGTATATAGGATGGTATTGAACTGACCCTGTATATAGTATGGTATAATCTGACCCTGTATATAGTATGGTATTGAACTGACCCTATGTATAGTATGGTGTTGAACTTACCCTGTATATAGTATTGTATTGAACTGACCCTGTATATGTTATGGAATTAACTTACCCTGTATATAGTATGGTATTAACTGGCCCTGTATATAGTATGGTATTAACTGACCCTGTATATAGTATGGTATTATCTGACCCTGTATACTATGGGATGGTATTGAACTGACTCCTGTATATAGTATGGTATTAACTGACCCTGCATATAGTATGGTATTATCTGACCCTGTATATAGTATGGTATTAACTGACCCTGTATATAGTATGGTATTATCTGACCCTGTATACTATAGGATGGTATTGAACTGACCCTGTATATAGTATGGGTTTAACTGACCCTGCATATAGTATGGTATTAACTGACCCTGTATATAGTATGGTATTAACTGACCCTGTATATAGTATGGTATTATCTGACCCTGTATATAGTATGGTATTAACTGACCCTGCATATAGTATGGTATTAACTGACCCTGTATATAGTATGGTATTAACTGACCCTGTATATAGTATGGTATTATCTGACCCTGTATATAGTATGGTATTAACTGACCCTGCATATAGTATGGTATTAACTGACCCTGTATATAGTATGGTATTGAACTGACCCTGTATATAGTATGGTATTGAAGTGACCCTGTATATAGTATGGTATTATCTGACCCTGTATATAGTATGGTATTGACCTGACCCTGTATATAGTATGGTATTGAACTGACCCTGTATATAGTATGGTATTGAACTGACCCTATGTATAGTATGGTGTTGAACTGACCCTGTATATAGTATGGTATTGAACTGACCATGTATATGTTATGGAATTAACTTACCCTGTATATAGTATGCTATTAACTGGCCCTGTATATAGTATGGTATTAACTGACCCTGTATATAGTATGGTATTATCTGACCCTGTATACTATAGGATGGTATTGAACTGACCCTGTATATAGTATGGTATTATCTGACCCTCTATATAGTATGGTATTAACTGACCCTGTATATAGTATGGTATTATCTGACCCTGTATATAGTATGGTATTAATTGACCCTGTATATAGTATGGTATTGAACTGACCCTGTATATAGTATGGTATTAACTGACCCTGTATATAGTATGGTATTATCTGACCCTGTATATAGTATGGTATTAACTGACCCTGTACATAGTATGGTATTAATTGACCCTGTATATAGTGTGGTATTGAACTGACCCTGTACATAGTATGGTATTGAACTGACACTGTATATAGTATGGTGTTAACTGACCCTGTACATAGTATGGTATTAAATGACCCTCTATATAGTATGGTATTAACTGACCCTGCATATAGTATGGTATTAACTGACCCTGTATATAGTATGGTATTGAACTGACCCTGTATATAGTATGGTATTAACTGACCCTGTATATAGTATGGTATTGACCTGACCCTGTATATAGTATGGTATTGACCTGACCCTGTATATAGTATGATATTATTATCTGAGGCTGTATATAGTATGGTATTGAACTGACCCTGTAAATAGTTTGGTATTAACTTACCCTGTATATAGTATGGTATTAACTGACTCTGTATTTAGTATGGTATTGAACTGACCCTGTATATATTATGGTATTAACTGACCCTGTTTATAGTATGGTATTAACTGACCCTGTTTATAGTATGGTATTGAACTGACCCTGTATATTGTATGGTATTTCCTGACCCTGTATATAGTATGGTATTACCTGACCCTGTATATAGTATGGTATTAACTGACCCTGTATATATTATGGTATTAACATACCCTGTATATAGTATGGTATTGACTGACCCTGTATATGGTATGGCATTGAACTGACCCTGTTTATAGTATGGTATTGAACTGACCCTGTATATAGTATGGTATTAACTGACCCTGTATATAGTATGGTATTATCTGACCCTGTATATAGTATGGTATTAACTGACCCTGTATATAGTATGGTATTGACCTGACCCTGTATCTAGTATGGTATTCATTGACACTGTATATAGTATGGTATTGAACTGACTGTATATAGTATGGTATTAACTGACCCTGTATATAGTATGGTATTGACCTGACCCTGTATATAGTATGGTATTAACTGACCCGGTATATAGTATGGTATTAACTGACCCTGTATATAGTATGGTATTAACTGACCCTGTATATAGTATGGTATTGAACTGACCCTGTATATAGTATGGTATTACCTGACCCTGTATATAGTATGGTATTAACTGTCCCTGTATATAGTATGGTATTGAACTGACCCTGTATATATTATGGTATTAACTGACCCTGTTTATAGTATGGTATTAACTGACCCTGTTTATAGTATGGTATTGAACTGACCCTGTATATTGTATGGTATTTCCTGACCCTGTATATAGTATGGTATTACCTGACCCTGTATATAGTATGGTATTAACTGACCCTGTATATATTATGGTATTAACATACCCTGTATATAGTATGGTATTGACTGACCCTGTATATGGTATGGCATTGAACTGACCCTGTTTATAGTATGTTATTGAACTGACCCTGTATATAGTATGGTATTAACTGACCCTGTATATAGTATGGTATTATCTGACCCTGTATATAGTATGGTATTAACTGACCCTGTATATAGTATGGTATTGACCTGACCCTGTATCTAGTATGGTATTCATTGACCCTGTATATAGTATGGTATTGAACTGACTGTATATAGTATGGTATTAACTGACCCTGTATATAGTATGGTATTGACCTGACCCTGTATATAGTATGGTATTAACTGACCCGGTATATAGTATGGTATTATCTGACCCTGTATATAGTATGGTATTAACTGACCCTGTATATAGTATGGTATTGAACTGACTGTATATAGTATGGTATTAACTGACCCTGTATATAGTATGGTATTGACCTGACCCTGTATATAGTATGGTATTAACTGACCCAGTATATAGTATGGTATTAACTGACCCTGTATATAGTATGGTATTAACTGACCCTGTATATAGTATGGTATTGAACTGACCCTGTATATAGTATGGTATTGAACTGACCCTGTATATAGTATGGTATTAACTGACCCTGTATATAGTATGGTATTAACTGACCATGTATATAGTATGGTATTAACTGACCCTGTATATAGTATGGTATTGAACTGACCCTGTATATAGTATGGTATTGAACTGACCCTGTATATAGTATGGTATTAACTGACCCTGTATATAGTATGGTATTAACTGACCATGTGTATAGTATGGTATTAACTGACCCTGTATATAGTATGGTATTAACTGACCCTGTATATAGTATGGTATTGAACTGACCCTGTATATAGTATGGTATTAACTGACCATGTATATAGTTTGGTATTAACTGACCCTGCATATAGTATGGTATTGAACTGACCCTGTATATAGTATGGTATTGAACTGACCCTGTATATAGTATGGTATTAACCTGACCCTGTATATAGTATGGTATTTACTGACCCTGTATATAGTATGGTATTGAATTGACCCTGTATATAGTATTGATTGCTTACTTATTGTGTTCTTCATATTTCTTTTATTATTGATTATTGCATTGTTGAGTTTTTTATTATTGATTATTGAATCACATATTTAGCAGTCTATTGGATTTGG